>LR749598.1:2711568-2789430 GCA_902729485.2 Mus minutoides
GCATTATAAATTTTTGAATAATCAAGGAAATCTTTCTGTTCAAGGTAAAGAAGTACCTAATACATAAAACCTAGAAACTCCAATAAAACAAAGGCCTGACAAAATTCACTTTTACTTCCACCTATGTACCTTCACTGTTCCCTGCCTTACCTTCATCTGAACCAGAGTGCAGTTAAACTCATTTAAATCTGAATTTTTGGTAGCATTGTAGGTAAAGGAAGACTTTATTAGTTGTTGAATGTTTAAGATAGAGACTGCTTTCTCCTCATCTTTTAGATGAGTAGATATTAAATGTGCCATTCCTGGTTTTGTTGCAGATTTATATTTATTTAATCATTCATCTACTTATTGAATGGATACCTTTTCAAGAACAAATGCTAAGTTTTAGGTATAAAATAAGTAGGGCTAAAAAATTGCAGAAGTTGGATGGGAATCTGTATGTAAGTTCCTCCCAAAATCTAAAATATGTTTTTTGGGAGTTTCTGGGATGAATTTGGTTTCTTGATGTGGTTGTGGGTTTTTTTTTTTTGTACCCACTGGCATTTTATTACTATATCAGCATATTTTTTGTTGTGTGTGCATCCCTAAAGGCAAGACAGGCAATGGTTTTCTAACGCCTCGCTGCAGTGGGACAGTCTGGGTTATAGTTGCCCTCACTGTGCCTCTCTTAGGGGATTGTAACGATAATTTTTACATTTTAGTATTTTGTTAATATAAAATGGGTTAATACACTTAAATATTTTAAGCAGTGCAGGATGTGTAATGAGTATTTTATAAAATGTACATATTACTCTGTCGGTAGGTGTGGATTTAGACTGTATATATTTCAGAAAAGATACCAAGTGTTAATATTCACATATTGATAACAAGTACTAAAAAATGTCCTTACTTAGTCTTGTTCTATTGAGGAGGGTCACCACCTCACTGAGAATAAAACTTGCATTATTGAAGTATTATTTAGGATTTTCTGTAAGTAATGAGGATGAATACATAGCTCTGAGCATAGAAAAAAATTAAGGTGAATTATAATCACATGTTCTAAAAGTTACTTTACCAAAATCCTTCTGGCAGATGTCCATAGGTTTTAATCACCACTTGATTTAATAATAGTGGAGGGCATATCAGAACTAACTTCATCTATTATTGATAGCTCTACAAACACATAATTTTATTTTGAGTTGATATTTGAATATAAATTAATGAGAAATCTTTACAGTAGAACATATTGATACAGATGTCTATGAGTACTGTGTAGCAATTAACCACTATTTCATTAAATACTGTATTTCTTTCTGCTACTCTATTTAAACATTAATATTAGATGATCAGTGGATTTATAGAAGTTGTAGAGCTCTCAGGGTGGAAGCCTGTGTTACTAATTTGTAGGTGCCTCGGTAATAACATACTTTTAGCAAAGAAATTGAGTATTTGTAGATTACTTTGGAATTTAGACATAGATTTATTTCAATAAAGGTTTTGATGGTACTAATATTTTTGAATCAACAAATGCTTTAAATCTATTTAAATAGTTTTAGAAATAAAATATCTAATGTCACTAAGGTTTTAAATTTATTTTAAGGTGTGTTTATGAAAACTTATGACTTAAAGTCAATATATCCCATTAATATTTTGCAGCTATGCCAAAGCAGCCTTTTGCTTAGAGGAGCTTATGATGACAAATCCACATAACCACTTATACTGTCAGCAGTATGCAGAAGTAAGTAGTGCAGCAATAACACTATTGAGTTGAATTTTGCTGCTTTTGTTTATTGTATGTTACTAAGTATATTTTCCTCACATTAGACAAGCCTGTCTAGTGAGTGGTGAGGAAATAGAAGATAAAACCTGTAAATATTGAGATGAAATACTTTTCAATTAAAAGTTTAGATAAGCTGAAATTTGTTGTGATTTATTATAGTATTTGTGGGTTTCAATGTGTCTGTTTCTTTCCTAATTATGAATCAGTTACATCATATTTAATTGTTTATGAGACATTTCTAAAGATGATGGGTTTTAAATACATATTCTAGGAACTAGAATATTGACATGTTGAAAATAATGTGTTTAATTTTCACACTATTAAGAATCACAGTAGAACTAAATGCCGCAAGGTTACAAATATATCATTATAAAAGAATATAAAAAGACTATTGCTCTCATTTCTAAAGTACACATGTAAAATAGGAAATTTCTGTCAAGGTCTAGATTTATAATACATGTAATAGAAAATACAATGCTGTGTAACATCAAGGCTTTTGATACAAAAATTGTGCTCTGCTTTTTAGTGTGACAACATTTTGGTTATAATAGCTACTCAAAGATTGTAATGTTCATAGGAGAGAATAGTTCAACAAGAGCGAGGGTATGTTTTACATTTTAGATTAACTACCTTAATGTGAATTCTTTTAGCATGTTGCATTTGTTTAGAGAATATCTGTTCTCATTACATAATGCCTATGTATGATGGAACATGCTACATTTCAAAGTAGTAAAATAAACAGGTTTCAGCAATCTGCAACTTTTAACAGGTCAAATACACCCAAGGTGGACTTGAAAACCTCGAACTTTCAAGAAAGTATTTTGCACAGGCACTGAAACTCAACAACAGAAACATGAGAGCTCTGTTTGGGCTTTACATGGTGAGTTGATGTACGTGTTCAACATCATTTGACAGAGTCTGTCATTTAAAATGCATTTAACTGTCCTTCCAATCTCTCCCTGCTTGCTTTTGTATTCTGTTGATGAGTGTAGTTAATTATGACAAGATGGTAAAAAATGCTGTAATTGTGAATTTTAGTACATTCTTGCCATTTGCCATTTCAATTGAGACATTTGACTTATCAGAACTAAAGAGTATTAAATACTAAAGCATGATAATGTATACTGTCCATTTGTATTGATGTTCTTGGGATTTCTGCCCATTTTTATTCTACATATTTCCTAATATTTTAAGCTATGTCAATAAAAAGTATTAAAAATAAAATCTCTAGTATATCAAATTTTAAACATTTAAAAAGTGTAAAGAAGCAGTTTGGAAATTATATGTGAGATTAAATAGTTACCATTTATGTATGCCTCACAAAGAGCTTAGAAAAATCAATTAACAAAAACTATGGGAAGAGGGACAATTTGCAGAGCTTTAGAATACTACTAAAATGAGCACCTGGTTGCAATCTGAAAGACTAGGAAAATAAACTTTAATGGGTCCCTTAATTCTTTGAAATTGTGGTTTACCTTTTTTTTGCTTATTTTTGAATATTTATCATTTGAGAATTTCAAACATGGATGTAATGTTCTGATAAAATTCACTTTCTACTTCCTTCTGCCTTTTGCTATGTTTCCCCTTTCCTCTCTCAAATTCATACACACTTTTTACAAGTATACTAGTTAGTGTTGACAATATTTTACTGGTCTTTTTTTATTTTTTATGGAATCTTTATGGATGTCTTCTTGTTGAAGCCAGCTAAAGAGAATTGTTTTAAAGTACAGCAATAGGAAGAAACAAATAAGATGTTTTTTAGGAAAGAAATAAGGTTAAAATATGCCTCTGAAAAATGTGAAGGAAGTTTTCTTTGATTCTACCAGAAACAGTTCCAGTGGCTTGGAGATGTACTGTTGTTAGCAGTATCTAATAAATCAAACAACCATCTTAAAAACTTCATGGCAGTGATTACTTACAACTGCTTGCTTACACAGAGCTCCTACAGTGCTGGGCATGGCTCTGAGGCCGAGATTTCATTTTTTGTTTTTTGTTTTGTTTTGTTTTGTTTTATTTTTTTTGAGACAGGGTTTCTCTGTATAGCCCTGCCTGTCCTGGAACTCACTTTGTAGACCAGGCTGGCCTCGAACTCCTGAGATTTCATTTTAAATCAGTAGTTATTCACATCAGTCATTTAAATAAATTCTCCAGTTGCTACCTGAAGTTCACAAATGGTGCAACTAAGATACAAATATAATTAATTTCAAAGCTGACCGTAATGCTACTATATTTAACTGGGATCTCAGCCCCAGAAGTTAACTATTCAGTTTTTCAGCCATTGTATTTGCCTAAGTTCATACCAAAAATGTAATAATATTTCATGGAGGTATAGAAATTGCTATAAGAATACAGATAACAGACTGGAGAGGAGAGAACAGAAAAACTGTGAAGGAGACCAATAAGAAAAAAAGAAAAACTTAACCTTTCCTAAGTCTCCTAGGCAGATCCTTATAAGGATAAGATATATTTAGTAATATGACCAAAGTTTAACCTCCCCTTCCCAGAAACATAGCATATATTTTAAAATCAACCTCTTATTTTGGAGGTTTATAGGTTGTTTAATAGATACTGGACTAGGGATTTCTCATTAAACTACATTTATTTTTAAAGATACAGCAAATTTTTGTGACTATTCTGGTTTTTAGAATATAATTGGAAAGCTGTTGGTATAGAGTAAAGACAAGTTAGGTAGAGATAAATATCCTCTTTATTTCAGAGATTTCAATTAACTTGCTTTGTTCAAGTTAGATAATTCCTATCGGCCTCAATATGTTTTCACCTGTTAATACTGGGAGTTGTGCTAAATTGTTTTTGAGATCTCTCTGTTAATATTTGATAATTAAATATTGGAGATTTACTGTTCTTTAGTGGCAAGAAATAACAGTAACCTAAGTAAAGCCCTTTGTTATGTATAAAGTATCTTTCCCTAGTGATAGAGATTTTTAGCTCTAAGAGCTGATATAGATACATAAGTAATTACATTTAAAATATACCTTAAAATATTCTTTGTCATGTTATTTTGGACTATGCTGCATTTTAACTTATATTTTAAGTTTAGAGTATTGATTTTATTCAACATTATTTTTATTTTAAAATTGTTTTGCTTCAGTGTTAAAACTTGTTATCAACTCTCTACAGCTATGACTCTTTCATGTCTTTATTATCTTAACCAGAAAGAGTTTTACTTTTAATGTTTCTTTTTCTTGTTTTGTTTTAGTCTGCAAGTCACATTGCTTCTAATCCAAAAGCAAGTGCAAAAATGAAAAAAGACAACATCAAATATGCTAGTTGGGCTGCTAATCAAATAAACAGGGCTTATCAGGTTAGTATTGGCAATTTCGCTATGTATATTACTGGATGTATTTTTTTTGTCATTTTGATCTCTGTAAAGTACAAAGCTAAATTTCTATCATTGAAATTTTTTTCTAATGCCTTAGGCCTTTAACAAATGTTATTTTTATGACCTTTCCCCAACAAAACAATCTATTAATTTTATGATATAATTAATCTTTCATTTGTAAATTTCATTTTTATTTCATTTGTTAAATAGAAAGGGATTATAAAACCCAGACGTTAAACTAGAAGATGCAGCTTAGAAACACATTGGAATTGAGAATGCAATAAGATTAGATATTCCTCAGAAAATAAAGAGAAAGACCTAAGGGCCAGCTAGGCAGACCTTACCCTGAAGCCCTACCTGTCTGTGTGCGCTGCAGAACTTCCATCGAACCTCTGTCTGTTAGTGTTCAGGAGCTCCTCTCTAGGGGAATTATGTTTTTCAGGGGACTTTTTTCATGGGAAATTTGTTCATGAGAAAAATACCTGCTTCTATATTTTTGACAGCATTTATATTTATAAAATCCTTTGGTAGTTTATACATTGTCTGTGTATCATTTACTTACAAATTTTAACCATATTTTCCCAGTGGCTTTTTGATAGAATGTTGTCCAGAACTTAATGCCACCCTGACTTTCACAAGTGATTTGTCCAAAGGAAGTTTTTCTTTATCTTTAAGTCAGTATGTAACTTATTTTCTTTGTTTTAGTATCACTATGTCTAAATGCACAAAACAGTTGTTTCTAGGATTTAGTCCTGTTGAGAAAGATAGACTTAGGAATTCAAGACTGCAGTTATAAATGCATTCCTTCACTGTTCTTGCCTCTTACTCTTTTTCTTTCTCTTTTTTCTGTGATTCTGTTATTTTAACATAATAATATGCTATGGTGTTTGTTCACTTTCTTTTTCCACATTGAGTGAGGTCCTAGGCCATTGGGAACTGTGTGTGGGATGGGCATTGGAGATGTGATAAGGTAGCTTTCCTGGCCTTACTGTGTCCTCCTTTCTTTGTTGCTGAGATCTCCATTATAACGGCTCTGGGTGTCTGGTCTTTGTTCCAGTTAAGCCTGACTTGGATCTCCTTTTTTTATTTTTATTAGAGAAAATTTTATTTTATTTTTGTTTTTTGTTTGTTTGTTTGTTTGGGTTTTTTGTTGTTGTTTTTCGAGACAGGGTTTCTCTGTATAGCCCTGGCTGTCCTGGAACTCACTTTGTAGACCAGGCTGGCCTCGAACTCAGAAATCCGCCAGCCTCTGCCTCCCAAGTGCTGGGATTAAAGGCATGCGCCACCACCACCACCCAGCTTTTATTTTATTTTATTTTATTTTATTAGATATTTTCTTCATTCATGTTTCAAATGTTATCCCCTTTACTAGTTTCCTCTCCTTAAGTCCCCTATACCCTCCCCCTGCCCTGCTCCCCAACCCACCCACTCCTGCTTCCTGGCCCTGGCATTCCCCTGTACTGGGGCATATGATCTTTGCAAGACCAAGGGCCTCTCCTCACAATGATGGCCGACTAGGATTTTCTGATTCTGATCTTCAGTTACACCGCACAGAGTTCTGTAGGCCTGGAGTGCTCTGTGCGGCGCTGATCCTGTGGTGTCCACTCTGCTCTTAGCTGCTCCTGAGCTTCCTTGGGCCATTTCTTCCTCCTGTTCCATGTTTTTGTCCTATGCAGTTTGGTTTTGGATGTTAGTATTTTTCTTTATGCTTTGAAGCATAATTGGCTGCTTGTTTGAGGTCTTATATATAGTTCAATTTGTTTAATCATGTTTACATACAGTTTTCAGATGTGCCTGTAATTTGAACGATGGGAAGATACTTACCAAGGTTGTGTGTGTGTTTGTTTATGGGTGTTTTTAGATTCATCACTTCAGGCCTCACTCTTTGCAGAATTAGTGTTTGTTCATAATTTTTCGGCTTTGATTTAATAGAAGGAGTCATCTACTCTCTTCTCCTCCTCTGCTCCAGCCTAGAGCCAGTTGTCTGCTGCAGTCCTGCTGACTGCCACTGGCCACATGATCACACTGGAATGTTTAGAAACTTGCTTATGATGGAGTTTTTGAAAGATGTCATTAGAGGGCTAGTGTTCTCTTCTGTTCGTTTGGTTTTCATGTTGTTTTAGCATTCCTTGGTTGGAGAAGATTGGGACCATTAAAAACTGTGCCCCTTAATTATATCATGAAAATAACCTTTATTTATGTATATTATATATTATAGAAAATCTTAGTTCTGTTAGCATATTACAACTCAAAATGCTTATAAATAGCTATTCTGTGTTTCTTCAAATACAGTTGGCATGGCCTATATCTGGTGTGTGTGTGTGTGTGTGTGTGTGTGTGTGTGTGTGTGTTTTAAAGATAGGACCAATGTAATAACATAAACTAATAGCATGTATACTGTATGAGTATGCTAGGTTTTTATTAGAAACAAGCTACAGAGAAATTGATCTTTTGACACAGCATGAATACATTTTTAAAATCAGCTATTATTAAATTACTCCATATGTGGAAAAAAAGAACCTAAGTTATGAATAGGCATTTCAATGAACAACATGGAATAAGTTTATTAGGCTAGTAAGTATAAACATTACATCTTAGGAGGTCCTCCCAATGGTCATTCCTTCTGTCCTTTTCAGGAGTCCTGGCTAATCCCTCCTAGGTTACAGAACCATACTGTAGTATTTGTTTTGCCTTTTCTGCTTGATTCACTGCTAGGTTTGAGGTCACCCTTCCAAATGTCTGCAGTTCAGTTATTCTGGATGTACAAAGTCTCTTACTTATTAATTGTTAGTATGTAATTTATTTCTTGCTTAAGGTCTATTGTCTATCTGTTCATATAACTTTTAATTTTTGATCCATGTTTTGAGTATATGTGTGGCAGATATTTCTTAAGTGCTTAATTTCTCTTTAAAATGAGTTTGAGAAGTAGATCTTCTGAAGTAAAATGTGTTCAAATTCATTAATCACTTCCTTTATAGTTTTTCATCTGTATATTTTATGTAAAAAAATCTGTGGATCTGTACTAAAGGATCAAGAGTGACACATATATATTTTGTGTTTCTCATTTAAGATTCCTATTAGTTAGGAAAAACTAATTTATGAATTGAAGTAGAATCAGTTTTTACCCACATAATATCTAGTGTTTTTTTAAAAAAGTCACAAATGGTAGATCCTATTTTCTGGGTTTTAAATTTGATTATGACATATACTGCCTTTATAGCATTGATAAATTACATATTATTGACCTGCATCTCCTGATTTACAACCCAGGAACTCTAATACCTTCAACGTTGCTATTATAAAATTACAGTATGATACTTCTAACAAACACAGGTACTATTATAATTCTAACACACTCATCAGTTATAATCTCATGTAAGTAATTGATATCATATCTGGCCCTACTTTTCATTTTAGATGTAAAATACTCTATAATAATTAAACTAAAGAATCTGATTTGGGGGTAGCTTTCTACACCATCTTTTCAGTTATAGAAAGTCCCTACATTTCTAAACAAACGTCTTTCCCCTACTTTGTGAGACCCACTTCACCAACTGACATCATTTTGGTGTTTTAAGCCATTGAAGACATAAAGCCTGTTCTTGGTGGCATTTACCCTTGCTTCAATGTTCATCTTCTCCCTTCTTCCTCTGTCTTCTCTCCAACCCTCTCCATTTAGCTCAGTATTTTCTTCCCTTACTTATTTTGTTGTTAGATTCATTTTATTTTTATAAAGTGTTGTAAATCTCACTGTCCAATACAAAGAGCCCTGAGAGCATTGCTTGTGTGCTTGAGGTTATTGCTTCAACTCTGTAAGTTCCATAGTATCCAGAGAGGTGGAGTTCCATTCTACTCTTGCTTTTGTGGGAGTGGGGGGTATATGGATTTTCCTTTGTATAGCTGTAACTGGCCTTGACCATGTTTCAGTCCTCCTGACTCAGGCTCCACAGTGATTACAGGTCTCCATGTATATGTCTTCCTGTCTGGCTCAGTTTCTCACTTATTCTGGGTACACCAGTACATTGGAGAATGATGTTTTTTATTGTTTGGTTGTTTTAATGTTCTTCATGGTGAGTTTTATTATTATTTTTTAAAAACCACAATACAGGCATAATTAGTTTGTTCAAATAAGTATAACTCTGATAAATACAAAATTTGTGAATGATATCAGAAGTATATAGCTTCCAGACTCACATTTTTGTAACTGGATGATTTTTTTTTTTTTTTTTTTTTTGGTTGTGAGCCTAGCCTTTAATGGCTGAGCCATCTCTCCACCCTCCTCCTTTTTTTTATTAGATATTTTCTTTATTTACATTTCAAATGCTATCCCGAAAGTTCCCTATACCCCTCCCCTCCTGCCATGCTCCCCAACCCACCCACTCCCACTTCTTGGCCCTGGCATTCCCCTGTAAGATGCATTTGAAGATTTAGGAATGTGTATCTAGGCATATGAACCAGTGCAAAGCATAAAACAAATATATATTCTTTACTGTAGTGTTTCTAAGTATTTATAATTTTGATAAAATGAGGTTTTATCATCATATTTTTTTTCCTTCCACTTAATGAAACAAAATGTGACCACTGTCTGATCTTTAATTAGAAACTTGGTCTAGCATGTTGACTAGAACAATCATCGATTTAGTGTTCAGGAAGAGTTTATTATGAACTTTACTGACAGTTCTTCAGATCAGCACTTCTTCCTTACACTGTTAAATTTGCCTGTCAGCGATCCATATGTTATTATGTAACTGTAGATGTGGGTCTGTTATTGTTCATTTGGAAAGTGAAAAACTAAATTATGATTTGAGAGAAAAAAATGAGATTCTGGCTTCATCAGTTTATTTGCTATATAATTCTAGAATAGACAGAAATAATTGCATGTCATGAAGAATTTGAAATGATAGATTTATATTTGTGCCTTTTTCAATATGTTCTGACATGAATGATCAAGCTTGGTTTATCCAAAGTTGCAGTGGTTGTCAATGGTGGTGTCACTAGCCTATATGTGTATTTATAAATGGCTAACTATGAAAAAATTCATACTTTTACGTCCAAAAATATATTTCATATAAAATTTAAAATCCTATATTTAAAAATAGATTTTAAAGCTTCACAGATTTTTATTTTTTCTTTGTACTCAAAGAAATTAGAATAACTATTACTATGTGGTACCATATTGTATACCCTTGCCCCAAAGCCATCAAAGCTTTCCTCAAAATTAATCCATAAATTATTTGATTAGAGCTATTCCTGCTTATACTGAGTAAGCAGTGGTAAAAAAAAAAAAAAAAAAAAAAAAAAGTCTTTCTGTTCTGGTAAATCCCACAAAGGTAAATTTATCAGTTGGATAATTACATGAGAAGCATACCTTCTTTGTAATCTTTAATTGCTAGCAGAAGTTTTAAAGGTTTAAATATGATATTGTTACCATAATTCCTAAACAGCACTGCTATTTTTAACATTTCTGTCCCTTAGGCTGTGATGCCTTATGGCAGGCTGGTGCCTTGCATTTCCTCACTGTCTCTAGGATGCTCTTGTATTATCTCCTCTGTCAAATAGACTCTGAGCCGCAGCACCTAATGCTGTGGGATTTACTGTGCTAAATGTAGTCAGGTCAGAGGAGGTTACCAGTCAGGAAGCCTGTGCGCCTGTAATCTGTGCTCTCATTCCATCTTCTGAACAGGTCACTTGCCACATTCAGTTCATTCCAAAGAAAAGAAACACAGAGTAAATCAAATGTTAAGTACTTACATCAAAAGACAGTTGCTGGAAAATGTGTTAACTAGGAATACTAGATGTTGCTAATACCACATTTTAATCAATACTTAAACCATGGGAAAATAAGTACTACAGATTCATAGACTTTCCCCCACCCTCAGAGGGAACAAGCACTTATTGGGTAAATCTGTTGTGTTAAATCAGGCCTGATGCAAATGACGGTGATTGTCAGCACAGTTAGAAAGCTCATTTTGAAATCAGCATGTGGTAGTCAGCACTGATTCCCAGTGTATGAGATTGAATTTAATATGCTCTGAATTTGCTTTTGTATATAGGACTCTAGGACTTGATATAATATATTTTGTTTTCATTATAAAATTTAATCCCAATTAGTTTTATAAAGTGAATTAGAACTTAGTAGGCAAGAAGTGTGTCATCCAGCTAAGTAACAAATCTGAAGTTTGAAGAATGTGACCTATTTTAAATAATGTCAAAGTCTGTACACTTTTACTTTTAAATGTTTAATTAAGATACTTGCATGTATACTGCACCTTGTGTGAAATTCCAAACATCCATTTACAGGTTATGCAAGTAAATATCAACTCTATTTCTCTATATGTGTGTGTTTAAACTTCATCTAAGTTATTCAATTTCTCATAAATATTTTGGAGTCTGAACCTAGGGTAGTTTTAAAATTTAATCTAAACTTTTGTAGGTTATCATACCAATTAAAATCAGCTTAAACTGCCCAAGTATGTAGTGAAATATTTGTACACTTCAACTGAAGATGAAACCCTATTGCAAATATCCATGAAACTCAGAGTTCGCTCATACTGTAAAGCACAGGATGATAAAATAATATTTTCCTGCACAATATGAAGATGAGGTGTGATGTTTAAACTTTGCAATGAAATCGAGCCTACCTAACTGAACTGTTTTTCCTTTTTAATTAGTTTGCAGGTCGAAGTAAGAAGGAAACCAAATACTCTCTTAAGGCAGTTGAAGACATGTTGGAGACATTGCAGATCACTCAGTCTTAAGGTTTCAGGAACCCATTTGACGTTAGATTTCAAAACTACACAGTTGAACTGTTTGGCCTGTGACTTAATTTACTAAATGCCTAGTGCTATTTGTATTCTAATTTTCTCTGAAGAGGTCGTTATAAAGAATGTTTAACTAAACCTCAGCTTGCCTTGTACTGCTAGTAAGCAGGAAGATGGAGGGAATACGTGGGACAGAGATCTAAGACCTATTGATTGTATATTCATCCTCGCATATCACCCCCACACCTTATTAAATAAACCATGGTTTATTAAACTCATGTATGAAAATTCCAGTTTCTTTTGTTTTATTGTAACTTGTGTGTTGTTGTAGAGCTCATTTGTCAGCTGAGTTCTTCTCATTGGTGAGGAGAACAAATAGATATACAGTTTGTGGAAACAGATATATAGCTTGTGGAAACAGATATATAGCTTGTGGAAACAGATATATAGCTTGTGGAAACAATTTATTTTGAGTATTTTACAATGTCAGGCTGGATTTTGTTGTACATTTCAGTGGGCTATTGGGGTTTTTATTCTTTCAAATTGTCCTAGTAATAAATTTCATATAAATTATGTCATTCTTTAAAATTGATGATATCTCTGTGAAAGTTTTGTTTGATGTAGACATTTTTATTCATAAAATGCCTCAAAGGCAATAATGGGCTAAACATTTAGAATTAACCCTTTTATACATTATGGTTATTAAAACTTTTAATTATGAATTACATATAATATATTTAGGATCATAAAAATGTCAAGGATATTGTTATCACTGGGATCTCCTTAGTTTTCAGGGGAAAGGAAAAATCTAAACTATCTTTAAAAATATCATTACTGTTCTTAAATATAGTTATCTCTTTACTACAGTTTCTTGTTAGCCAGTACTCTGCCTTCCACAGCACTTTGCTTGTCTCCATAGGTTAGAAAAGACTTCAGTGCTAAGCTCCAGGCAGTTGTCTGTACAGGGCTGTTTATTCTCCAGCTGTGAGTAGGGGTTAGGGAAAATATTGACAACTACTTTCATTATCAGCTACTTTTAACCGTTTAAATAATTCTTTGTACCAAAAAATTGTTTTTGGTCTTTTATATAATCTTACATGTTATAGGTATTTTCATTTTATAAGCTCATGATCCATGAACAGAAATTTGTCATCTTCTGTGAGCTTATGTTGCCCATGTGAAGATAATTTTTCACCACCAATCTGTTAGCATAAAGATATACGTTTTGTGTATATAAACCTTCTAACTGCATCTTCAGCATTATGAAACCTTTATGTTCACCATAAATAACCTCATGCCTGTACCTTTTCTCCCTCGCTAGATATGTATGTACTTCTGAAGTTGTATTTGTGTAGTAAGAAAGTTAGTTCTTCCTGTAGCTGCTGTCCGTGGTTTCCTTTGATCTTTTAAAGGTATTTTTAAAATAACTTCCTGCCTCAATTTGTTGCTAATAGTAGTAATTTATAAACTTTCATATAAGTACACAGACAATTTCTATTTCTTCTTTATTTACAGTGAGCTGTTTTGTTTAGACAGTGACAGAATTTCCTTTCTGTGACAGATACAGGACATGAGTAGAAGCCATGTCAGAAATGTGAGGCTGATTAAGTATTTGAGAATAAATATATTTTATCATAATAGAAAAACTCTAGATCTATATAGAAAAAGCATTTGGCAAACTTCAGTTTCCATTTATGATTCAGAATAAAGCCTCAGACACAAAAGAAAACTTTCCCGACTTGATGAGCAGAATCAATAGAAACCTAACGGCAGAAAACTACATACCTTCTCTGTAAGATACAGAGCAAAGACAAATTTTCTTCATTTATGCCACATAATCGCATAGAAAAAGGAAATAAAAGGCGTATAAATTGAAAAGGAAGAAAGAATTACATCTCCTTCCCACTAAAAAGATTGTCCACAGAAAAAGTTTAAGGTAGCGTCCAAAATATACTGGACTCATACATTAATTCATTAAAGTCAGCACCCCAAATCAAGGTGGGTTTTTTTTTTGTTGTTTTGTTTTGTTTTTTTGTTTGTTTGTTTGTTTTTGTGCTAAGCAAAAGAGAAATTTTTCATGAATATGACTCATGCTAATAAAATATATATGAAAAAATCATTTTTCAGGATTAAAGAAAGGCCTTAACATTTTAACAGTTGTTTTCTCAAAGTGGTTCTATAGAATTAATGTCATTTCTGTCAGGATTCTCCATTTATTGTAGGTTGAAAGATGATTCTGCAGTGTGTGAAAAGGTATCGCCAGAGAAGAGCACTAGCACTTGAAGACAAGAAAATTGAGGATGGTGCTGCTAGGTGCTAAGATAGAAGGCTGCAGTGAGCAGGACTCTTGGAGTGGTCACTATGAAGATCGGTGGGCAGGAAAGGATAACCAAGAAATAGACCCATAGCTGGATGGACATTTGATTTTCGACAGTACTGTTTGAAACAATGAAGGAATTGTGTTGGAGCAACTTTTAAAATTACTCTGGAACAGTTCCAGATAGTTAACAAAACAACAGCAAAAGAGTCTGACCTCAAATCTTTAATGGAAAAAAAAAAAAAAAACTCAAAATGGGCCATATAAATTGTTAGACTGAACATTTCTAGAAGATATCCCAGCATGTGTCTGCGCATGGTCTATATGTTAGTGAATTAGGAAAATAACATTCTGGAAGTAGAAGTTGGAGAAGCTTGTATTTGAGACCAGCCTGACCAACCTAGTAAGACCTTTCACAAAATGGGGTCTGAGGGTAGCAGGGTATGCAGCCCTGCTGTTTTGCTTGCCTAGCATGGGCAAGTCCCTGCATTCAGTACCAAGTGCAGAAAGTAAAATGAATTATTCACAGTTAGGTATAACAATAAAATACACTATAGAACTGGAGTAACCTTACATCTTCACTCTGTTGTCCAGCAATAGAAATTGCAAGGGAAGTCACTTCTGATATCTAACCTGCTCTAACAGGCCTTAGTTAATGATTCTTAGGTGTGTATGTAGTTATTGCGGAATTGATTAGAACACAGAAGGGACCCTACTACATTAATCTACAATATGAGAAATACAGCCCAGTAGTTTACATGTGCTTTTATTTGGAGGAGTTGGGTGGGGATCAAATCCAGGGCCTTGACCTTGAACACACACTTAGGCAAATGCTTTATCAAGTGAGCTACGCCCTACTAATTCCAGCAATTTGTATTTTAGTATATCGGAAAGGTAATCCTGGGAGCCACTGAAATTGGAAACCCATTGTTATACTAAGCTGGTGGACAAGGGAGACTTGTTGCTGTGGTGATCTGTATGTTGCATTCTTTGCTGCTTAACCTTTTTTTATGTTAGTGTTCATTGTATTATATTTTTCTCTTTTTGCTTTGTATCTTTTTTTTTAACTCAAACTTTTTTTTTTACCACAAACCTTTTACCCTATGTAGTATCATAAAGAAATGAAATACATGTATTTTATATTTTGGAGTATTTTTTTCTTTTTAATTTAAGAATTGTTTGTCACTTTTAAGTAACTATCACTTTAATTTCTCAGAAATTAAGGTTAATTATTTCTATTTATGTTAAGTGCCCTTAATATCATGAGAAACATTAGACATTTATAAAGTAGCCTATTGATATTCATATGTAAATATTTGCCTGTATGTCTATAGGTACACATCTATATACATTCATATTTGCAGGGTTTTTTGCAATAAAATATTATCATCACCATAATGTAGGGAAGATACACGCTTTGTATTACAGTATGCAATACTGCCACCCCACACAAAATAGCACAGCAGAAAGCAAGAATACAGAGTTCTTTAGCCATTCTTTGTTCTATAGCTTATAATAAATTTGGATATCCCTCAAAAACTAAATTAGAAGTAACCTTCATTAAAAAATGAGTGAATTCCAGTATGATACTTGTATCTCTATTGTTCACAAGAATTTTAAAACTGTAAGAATTTAAAATTTATTTTAAAAATCTTATGTATATGGATGTTTCACCTGCATTATTGTCTGTGCACTACATATGGAAGCCTGAAGAAGGCATCAGATTCTCTGAAACTGGAGTTACTGATAGTTATGAGCTGCCATTTGGGTGCTGTGTATCAAACTCTGGTCCTCTCGAAGAACCACCAGTATTCTTAACTGCAGAAACATCTCTCCAGTTTACAAAATTCATTTTTAAGATTTTTAGATACGTGAAAAAATTCTCTACTTCTACAAAGTTACTGTGTAACTTTGGAGACCATCTTTTTGCAAGAAAGTCACTATTAGGGAAGCTTATACATGTAACAGTCAAAAAAAATGATATAACAGAGTGAGTTAGAAATTTGAAGAACTGCCCATCTAATGTGAGATAAAGTATTGAGTGTCCTTTGTGACTTGAATTTATTTTCGAGTACCTCTTAGGCAAATGGGTTATCAATTGCATGAAAAGGTGAGTGTGAGCGTGCCACATCTTGTGAGACCCCTTGTAACAGTTTTGGCTGTCCACATCAATTGGAAATCAAAGTGAAGGTCTCCAGAGTGGTAAGAAGGAACCAATGCTTTTAAATGTTCAGCTCAAATGACAACTGGTTTTGGATCTAATTTCAGTTTCCTGGCCTACCTGTCATTCTTAGTAGATCAGAGAGGATCAGAGAAAATACAGCCCCATTCTTTGGTAACTCCTCAGTGACATAAAACAAACTACTGGAATACAGATGCCTATAATTTTTGTAATTAAAATTTTAATAAGGGGAATCAGGGTAGTGAGAAAATGTTGAAGATACATATATATTATCTGTGTATGTACACACACACACACACACACACACACACACACACATCTTACTAAAAAGAACTCCAAATAGTACCTCTACATGGTAACAAACAAACGATTGATCACCAGTAATAATCAAGATTGTGAGTAGCAAACACACCCTCCAGTGTCAGGAGCTCAGTTAGAGTGTCTAACAGCCACCTGGTTGTCCAAAAATATGTTTTTGTGAACATGTAGAATAATTTTGAAACAGAGCAATTTATGATGTATATTCCATATGACTCCAATTCCTTCACACAAAAAAACATTATTATAAAGGTTAGAAAGAAAACTTTTAAAGGTTAAAGAAAACAGTTAAAGGTGTTCAACAAAATATTTGTTTTCATTTTGAGGTAGGAAGCTATAGACTTCACATTCTTGATCATATTCTTTAGCTTCCCACAAGGAAATATTGACTATTCTATAGCATATTTTTGTAGTATTAATACCATTATACCTATAGTTGATATATTAAAAATATCAATGTTAGTTGATTAGTTAAAATTCATAATTTAGCAATTATTGGCTTGAAATAACAAAGCTTTCATGTTAAGTTCTATACTATTTCACAAGCCTGTAGAAGTACGCCACCTAGTGTTTACCTTATTTAATTTATAGAACCTGCAGGATAGGTTGGTATTATTATTTTTTTATTATTTTAAAATTTATTCACTTTATAACCCCATATCAACCCTTGATGTCTCCTCATTCCACCTTCTCCTTCTCTCTTGAGAAGGGGAACTCTCCCTCCCAGCCTCTGCACATCAAGTCACCGCAGGACTTGTCCCATCTTCTCCCACTGAGGACAGACAAGGAAGTACATTTAGGGGCAGTTGATGTTATTTTAAACTACAAAATGTGGTCATGTTTTATTCAAATCATGCCAGAGGTTAAAATAATTGTGGAACATTGTTATATATGTGCTCTAGCTTTTTGACATCAGACTTTCCTAAAGTTGTTATATATTTGATGGATGTTTTTCTTATTTGATTATCCCAATTCAGCAATTCACTTAACATGCCAACTTGTAATAAATAAGAAATTAAGCTCAAGAGTTACAAGTTTTAAAGGCTTAGGATTAATTTTAATATATGATTATTAGTTAAATACTGTACATAAAACAATACATATGTGTATGTCTAACAAGGGCAGCATCATTTATTCTTGATGTGTTCATTGGCTTTATAAGTATAATTGTATTAATTGAGGTCCTAGTTATTGAATATTGTTTGATGATGGAAATTTGCATTTTGGATGTACATTAGCCTGTATTCCAGTAGGAAATATTTTCAAATGTTTATACAAATGTAAATTTAAAACCCTTTGATTTGATCTCTGTGGCTTTTCAAGTAGTATTGTGGTTTAAATTTGGAATAGTATCCACAGGCTCATGTGTTTGAACACTTGGTGGCCACTGGTGCTGCTGCTTTAGAAGTTCTTGGAACCTGTAGAGGGGGCGGGGGGGACTTGGAGCCTGGAGGAGGTGCTTCACTTGGGGCAAGACTTGAGATTCCATACACAGGATCCCTTGTTCACCGCCCTCTGCTTCATAATCATTTAGGCAGTGTTAGCTCATGTTCCTGTGGCATGCCTTTGCTGTGATGGACTGTATTCATTTCCAAAGCATGAACATAAAAAAAAAAATTAAAACAACCCTTCTTTGAATTTTCTTTTGTCATATGAATGAGAAAAGTAACCAATATGCAGGCAGACATGACCTGGAACAAAAAACCAAAAACTAAGGAGGGCTGGTTTTAACATTTGTTCATAGGGATGAAGTGTTGGGATTGGTTCTAATGCTTTGTCTTAATTCAGCTCCCCAGATCACACAGGAATCTGCATCTCCAGATGCTAAGGGATCCTATCCCCAATTGGTTTTTGATTAATCAATAAAGAGCCAAAGGCCAAAGCCTGGGCAGGGTGAAAGCAGAAGGACTTTTAGGATTCCAGGGCAAGAAATGCAGAATAGAGAAGGAAGAGAAGTGCTATGCCACTGAAACTGATCAGATTTCAGAGCTTCTGAAGAGAAAGCGTCCAGCATTGGAGGTGCAGAAGGAAGGCAGCCCCATGGGAGGGCTGCCCAGAAGGAAAACAGGGCAGGAAAGGTACAAAACAGATTTAGAAAGTGTTAACTTAGGAATACCAGAGGTGAGTGTGCTAGCTGCGGGGAAGTGTGGAAGTGCCCAACCATTGAGCTGGTCGTGGCTTATCAAAATATAAAGGTTGTGTGTGTTTCTTTCGTTTGTGAATCCAGAGAACTCTAGCAGGTGGCAAGAATGTGATCACCACCAGGAGCTCAGAGCAGATTAACAATTCACCACTAAAATAAAAGTTTTTAATGAAGATAACTGTTGCTTACGATGTTGAGTTTTCTAGGCTGTTCCAATAACTGGATAGTGCTAAAGAGAGAGAGAAGAGAGAGACAGAGACAGAGACAGAGACAGAGAGACAGACAGAGAGAGAGAGAGACAGAGAGAGAGAGAGAGCGCACATTAATATATACTAGAGATTGTGATAGAGATTTCATCAACATCAATTAAAAAAAAACTTTAAAATTTGAAACCTGAGCTACTTACAACTACCAAAATCCTCAGTTCTTCTTTGAAAAAAAAAATATCCCTATTTCTCATAGTTCTTACAAATGGCACTTGTAACAGCTATAGTCGTTTACTTCGAGATTGGAATGTTTGAGGGCAAATGATACTGCGTACAAGATGGGCCACAGTGAGTTCAAGTTGCTTGCTGAAACATCCCTTTCGTTCGCTGGTGTTCTATATCTATGTTTTCTACCAACTAGAGCAAAAGCTCCCAGTAAGAATGTCTCGTTTCAATTTCCCTTCTCCTCTAACATATACTTGGCCTAAAGAGAATGCTTAGGAAAGTGTGCTGACTTTATATTTTGTCTCCATGCCATCTGATGTCTGCAAGAAGTATCAAAGAAGTCCTAAGCTTCTCAACACTCAAAGTGAGGTTATCAGACTGTGAATTTAATTAGCAACATTTGAAAGTTGTATGCTGGATTTATTTTTAAATGATTATGACAAATGTTGCTTAAAGCCCAGCAGGAACTCCTTGATAGAAGCTACATTTTGCAGAAATTCAGAGTGAAAGATTTATGAAATTTCCCAATCTGCTAAGAATATGAACCAGACAGAAAAATTATCCACTAAGTTACAGTAAATGTCAGTGGCTTTAAAACAAAACAAAACAAAAAAACCCTTTAAACCCAAATTTATGTTTTTAGTTCTAAAGGATATATACATTTTATTTACAGTATTGCCTTATGGCTTTATGCTGCCCAGAGTATCTTGCAGTTGCCATGGGGAGCTCTGTTGTTCCTCAATGCAGAGTTTTCTGCTTGGCACAATATATATTTATGATGGCATCTGTGTTTGCTGGTTGTTGCATTTGCAGTGGAACTTGTATTTCAGCCAGCTGAAGAGAAGGGGAAAGGAAGCATGTTAAACTTGACTTCTGGGCAGTGAGACTGAAGTTTCTTACTCACATCGATTCATTCCAAGAACACAAAACGTAGCTGCAGCCGTGTTCCCTTGGTCTATACGTGAGGCAGGCTTTGCTAATAATATAAAACCCCAGAAGATCAAGAACCCTGCACTCTGTCAGTTGACAGGGCATGGGCTTTTAATTGGAATTTTAATCTGGGGAATTAGCCCATGTGGAAAGTCTGAATTGTGTTTGTTTATTAAAGAAGAATCACCAATATCATATAATGCATCATTTACTTTAAACAAGGGGAAACTTGTTCAAAATTTTAAGGCAGGGTTTCCCTATTACTAAACCAAACTTTGAATGCTTGATCCTTTTCGCTCAGCCTCCCAAGGCCTGGGATTATAGGCGTGTTGCTATATGACCCAACTGCAAATGAAAATCTAAATGAACTAATTTAAAAATTCAGCTTTCAGTTATAATGAAAGAACCAAGATAGGAAATGACAGTTGATTTATTAGTGTCTGCTATTTTTTCCTTAAAAATAAATTTTCCTTTAGATTTAGCATATATTGTCATTCAATCCAGTTTTACAAGTTTGGCTATGTCTACTACAAAGCCCTGTTTGATCATCATCAGACTATCATCAGGCATCCCAAGAACTATCAAGACACTATCAAGAACTATCAAGAAACACTTTAATATCGGTCCTTAATGCTTAGGTATATACATTATTTTCATTGTAATTTTGTAGCTTTTTTAATTTTAATGTTTGTAGTATTGGAGACAGCATTTGATTCAACATGAACTTACAATGTTTCATGTCACAGATATGGTGGCACATATGTGTAAAAGGGGTGATAGATCATTGTTACACCTTGCTACTGTGGTTGTAGTCTACCATGTCTGGACAGCTTTCCTGTGCTTAGCCGAAAATGGAGTACTCCCTTTTCTTAGCAGGTCTTCATCTTCTCCACCTGACCTGTGGAGTTCGACCCCTAATCTTCTACCTGAGGAATGTCTCTCCATGGAAATGAAATATCCCCCAGAACCTTAAGCCTCAGCCAATGAAACTTCACCAGAAGAAGAATCCATTCCCACTCTCTAAGTTTCAAGTATATAGTCTTGATTCAACCTGAATAAAGTGTATGTGCATAAGCTGTTTCACTGAACCTCATCTAAAAGAGCTGCTTCGTTGAATATGGTATAAGAGCCTGTAATACTAAAATCCTAGGAGAAGGCCTCCTCCTTGCTACATCCACTGCCAGACCTGGATCCTGCCAACGCATCTGTTCTGGACTGCCTGCCATTCTTCCCTACCTGGTATGCAGCAGTGTCTGGACACCACGAGGTAAGAAGTGGAAAATGGAGCCATAGATAATGATCTCATTCTTAGATCTTGCCCTCAAGGAGCTTTCTTTTAGTATTAAAGACAGTCAATAAGAAAGAAAATTTTTCTTTTTTTAAATCACTAATCAACTTTCCAGGATATCAATGTAAGAGTGAAAGTCCAGTGTCTCATAAATGAATGCTTATGCAGCACCTTCAAATGACGATGAAACTAAGGGTTGGGAAGTTTTGTGATCCCATGTGGGAAGAGTTATGTCTGTCTTTTTTTTTTTTTTTTTTAGACAGGGTTTCTCCATGTAGCCCTGCCTGACCTAGAATTTGCTATGTAGACCGGACTGGTTGTGAACCTCTGCCTCCCAAGTGCTAGGATTAAAAATATATGCCACCTTCCCAGCATGTCCCACGACTGCATGGCATGCCCCAATTATAAAGAGGAGAAAAAAAAAAAAACCTTTTAAAGTGATAGGTTTTATGTCTTTCTTGCTAGGAGTTAGGTTAAGGCCCAGCATTTGTATAGTAGAACAGGAAATTCCAATATACTTTAAAACATATAAGAGATATCTGTGTAATTTCCATCTACTATAAAGTACCTGTGAGACAGTATCTCTATCTATCTATCTATCTATCTATCTATCTATCTATCTATCTATCCATCTATCTATCTATCTATGTATCTATTTATTTATTATATTTTGGCTTTTTTCGAGACAGGGTTTCTCTGCAGCCCTGGCTGTCCTGGAACTCACTCTGTAGACCAGGCTGGCCTTGAACTCAGAAATCCGCCTGCCTCTGCCTCCCAAGTGCTGGGATTAAAGGCATGCGCCACCACGCCCAGCTCTGAGACAGTATCTTTAAGTATCTTTATTACTACTACTTTTGAAATATACAACTAAAACCACTGTGGATTTTTGTTACATACTATAACAGCTAAAGAGAATCTACAGAGAGTGTTAAGTATGCGATAAGCTTTCTTTTAAAAATAAAATACATGATTTCAAAAGTGACATCGATTCTTACATTTTTTTCCTTAGCTTAGAAAAATGATTTACTGACCATAGTTTTATGGAAGAGAATTAGTTGGTTTAAATTTCAATATTGTCTTCTATTTCTATTTTTTTATTTTAAATAATCATGCTCATTCGTTAAAAATATTTATCTCTGCTCATCTGAGCACTTAAAATTTCATGGCAGTGTTCAATAAAATCTGGTAGTGGTTTTCTTGTGTGATAGAACATTATGATGCATCATTTTCTGAACTAATAAAAGAATCTTAAAATGTTACATGTAATTGCTTTTATGTGCTTCTGATTAGATGATTACTTCTGAACATTTTGAATGAATAACCTCTTTCATAATACTGCATGATTTTGATACCTCAAGAATTTCAGCTTATTTTCTGGTTTGCTATGACATCTTATAAAGATATTTTAGCAAAAATGAACTTTCATAATTGTTGTATTTTATTCTCAAATTTTGATGAAATGGTAAGTGTTGTCAATTTAATGGGATCTGAAATACACTAAGGTATTCCTATGGGTAGATCTCTGGAGGAAATTTCCAGGAAGGTTTACTGAGGAAGAAGACACTCTACAAGAATGGGCTGGTCCTTCTACCCTCAGTCCACATACAAAGGGCAGGTTGCAGGAGAAAAGCGTCCTCCTGCCTTGCCTCTCACTGATAAGCACAACTATCTCATCATTGCTACTGCAGCTGATGTTCTCCACTTCCACTGTTTGGAATTCAACAAACCCCCAACCATATCATGTATGCAAAGACTCTAATGCAGACCCATGCCATCTCTGTTGTTGCAGCTTTAGTCTTTTTGAGCTACTCTGGAGCCCTGCTTAATTGATTTTGTGGCCCATATTTTCCTGGTGTTCCTGACCATGCTGGCTCCTACAATCCTTTCTCCCCCTCTTCTTCAAGTGTTCCTGGAGCTCCACCTAATGTTTGTCTATGGGTCCCTACACCTGCTTACACCAACTACTGGTGGAAGTCTCTGATGATCACTAGGTACCCATCTATGACATAGATATTTGCATGCATGTATACATACATGCGTATGTACATACATATTTATTTTTGCCAGTTGTGTTTGGTTCTGCCTTTGATCTCTGAGCCATCCAGCTTCTGAATTCTGGCCATCTAGGCAGTGTCAGGCATGAGCTTCCTCTAGTGGCTTGGACTTCCAGTTAGACCAGTCATTGGTTGGCCACTCCCACAAGCTCAGAGCCACCATTGTCCCAGTGCATTTTTTTGCAAGCAGTACTGGTTGTGGTTCATAGGTTGGTGTCCCAGTCTCACGACTGAGAACCTAGCCTGGCTACAGAAGATGGCCAGTTCAGGCTCCATAGCTACCATTACTAGGAGTCCTCTCTAGGGTCACCCTCATAAACTCCAGGAAGTTTCCACTGCACTAGGTTTCCACATCACTCCCTAAATATTCACCTATTCCAGTTGTCTCTCCCTGTGGTCTCTCCCTCCATACCACCTACCCCACCATGATCTCTCTTGTTCCCATACCCTCCTGCTCCTAGTTTGTCCACAAAATCGATTCTAGTTCTTCTTCCCAGAAAATTCTGTGCATCCCTCCTAGACCTCTGCTCTTTATATAACTTCTCTGGGTCTGTGGATTGTAGAATGATTATCCTGTACTAATAGGTAATATCCAATTCTAATTCAATACATATTGTGTTTATCATTCTATGTCTAGGTTACCTCACTCAAGATAATTTTTTCTAATTCCTTCCATTTGCCTGCTAATTTCACAATGTCATGTTTTCCTAGCAGCCGAGTAATACTCCATTGTGTAAATGTACCACATTTTCTTTATCCATTAGTTGCTTGAGGGTTGTTTCAAAGTTTCTGGCTATTATGAATACTGAACATAGATTAGAAATATCCATGTGGTAGGACGGGACATCTTTTAGGTATATGCCTAAGTGTGGTATTACTAACTTTTGAGGTAGGTAGATTTCCAGTTTTCTGAGGAACAGTTATATTGATTTCTATAGTGGCTAGATGAGTTTCCACTCTCACCAGCACTGAAGGAATATTCTTGTACCACATCCTCACCAGCATAAGCTGTCATTTGTATTAGTGATCCTAGCCATTCTGACAAATGTAAGATGGAATCTCAAAATAGTTTTGATTTGCTCTTCCCTACTGGCTAAAGATGTTGAATATTTCTTGAAATGCAGTACTTACAAATTAGTCAAGTGTTTCATTTGTAAGTGAGAATTTAAAAATTAACTTTCAAGTCTATTTTAAGACAAATGCAACTGTTTTCCTGTGAGATCATGATCATCTTTAATCTGGTGACGGGAAAATTCCTAAGTAATGGTTTAAGAAAATTCTAATTTGGAGAGAGGAGAGCAGGAAGTTCAGGACTGGATTTGTAAGGCTCACTACAATTTTGAGAGTTGAAAGAAGAAAATTGTAAAGGAAAACAAATGTAGATAATGTAATTTACAGAGTTCTGTGTGCAATAGGAGCAGGAAGGACAGAACTCAGAAGATAGTATAATTGTCAGGGTCCTCAAAACAGATTTCAGCATGGAATAGAAGCAAGCCACATTCTGTGGTATTATAAATATGCATTTCTTGCTTTCATATCTGAATTGGGTCTTATGCTTGGAGTATTGTGTGCTACTTCTTGTTAACTTGCATGCCCAAGGCTTAGTAGAGTCTGAACCAGAATGCATACCAAACTCTGACTTGGTAGTACATGACTGATATTGACTTCTAGTCAGAAAGGTCTTAAGATGATGATGTTTAAGGATTTTGTAAATATTAGATTTCCACAAATGACAACACAGCAGGGTAGTTCACAGGACATAACTTGAAGGCCAGAAATGAAGACAATATGATTGTTAAATAATGGAGTGCAAAATGGTTGATAGTAATTAAATCACCTTGATTTTTCTCTATAATTCATAGTAAGGCTTCTACTTCTACCTTACCATAGTAAGGGCCTTATTTATAGTAATCATGAATAGACACCACTACAATGCAGACTCTTTGGTTTGGTAGGGTCATATTTTGTCTATTGAAAATAGATGGCAACTTAAAAATTTAAAGAGCATTTGTGAAAATGTGCTAATGCTGATATTTTATCAACAGATGAAGAAAAAAATTTAGTGCAGCCCAGTGCACATTTGTCAACTTAAAAAACAGGAAAGAACAAGGGAAACATGAACACAATTCTCAGCAATTGTTAGACAAAATTCAGTTCAGGATCTATCAAATTAAAAGCAGGACATCATAGGAATCTAAAAGAAGAAATGGAAAAATAGTCACATTACCAAAACCTTCCTTGAATATTATGCTGTTCAATGTATACTTTATTGTGTACATAATTGAAATTTACTGAAGTGTCGGGAGAAGCATTGTATTATTATTGTGAACTTGAAGCAGACCTGAAGCAATGAAGAAAAGAGTGCTTAGAGTAGTCTGCCTAAAGCAACAGAAGGAAACAAGGAGGAATTAGAAGGAGGGAGATCAGCAGATTTTTACAAGTATTAAAACTTAAGATGTGGCTGAATTGAGAGATACCACAATGTAGTAAAAAGTATTTTTCATTCAAGTATGTGACTGCCTTAATGACACAACAATTAATGGAAATAAAATATAGACAGCATACATACTTATTACAAGTTTCTTTAAAATAGGAATGTGGCCTTTAAAATTTGACATTTATGGAATACTACCCAACTTTTAAATTGGAATCATAAAGAAGATGAAATTTGAATAATTTCTTTAAAATATCTTAAAAAACAAAAATGTATTAAAACACACGCAGAAAAGTACTTTTAACTAACATACAATTAGTATTTAAGTTCTAGCCATTAGATTGAGTTTAGATTAGAGTTTAAAAAAATTATCCACCACAAACATATTCTGTTTGCGTTTGTTTTAGCTAGGGTTTCTATTGCTGTGATAAAACACCACTACCTAAAGCTACTTGGGGAGAAAGCATTTATTTTGATTTACAGCTCTCCAATCACACTCCATCGCTGATGGAATTTAAGGCAGGGATTAGGATGCAGGAATTGAAGCAGAGGCCATAGAGAATCATTGCTTACTGGCTTCCTCTTCATGACTTGCTTAGCCCTACATGCTTAAACAGTATAGAACTGCCTGCCTAGTTGAGGTTTCTGATTCCAGATAAGGCTACTTGTGTCAAGCTGACAGGAAAAACCAACCAAGACAGCTTCCTAGCTGTCACAAGCTAAAAGGCTTTCCTGCAGTACAGGTGTTATATCACCAAGGTCAGGAAATGCAGAGGAAAGGTCCCTTAGATTAAAATCTTTGAACCAAAATGAACCTTTGTTTCTGTCAAATATTTTGTCACAATGGCAAAGAGTCTACTTCGCATAGACAACTGATGCATGAAGTAGGGTCTTTTGGTGATAGTATAACCATACAGTTCAGAAGCCTCTGAAGTGGTTTGTGGCAACAGTTTAGAAAAATTAAGATGCACCTTAAATGCTGTAAGCAGAGAGCCCAGAAAGCCACATGCTAATAGAAATGTTGAGCTAAAAGCTGAGTTGAGGTTCTAGGAATGGCTGTCAAAGATACACAAGGATCTGCTTAGACGCCTAGCATTTATGTTCCTTTTTGTTTGTCTTGTTTTAGGGTTTTTTTGTTTGTTTGTTTGTTTTTTACTTCTGGTGCTGCAAAAAAAGCGACGTGGTTCATTCGATTTCGATTCTAAAACCAGTGATTCTGAAACCGGGCAGAGGGCGAGGGTCTTCCAGCACCACAGTCCCTGGGGGTGGGGCAGGCAGGCTGGGTAATCCATGCAAGCTTTGTTTCCTCCGCGAGTGTCACCTCCAGACTTGCATTTCTGTTTTTAAAAAGCTACACATGATGGTACATAACTGTAATTCCAATGCTTGAGACACATGTAATACCTGGGAAGGGGAGCTCTAAGCAGCAGGCAGGCAGCACAGAAGCAACGTCACCTGACTTGCCAATAGCAGCTTATATCACTCAACCACATACTCCAAAACTGGACATGAATGTAGAGACTTTGGTTTTGATTTCTAAAAATGTTTTTAGTATATTTCTCTAGTTTGTGTATAGGGAAATGAGCTTGAATTGGAGACCAGAAGATGATATTATGATACCCCACCATTTAAAAAAATTTTCTTACTTGTATTTTTTATTTGTACATCATTTATGGAATTAGAAAATTCTCAGAGAGAGACATCTTGTATCCCGGGTCCCTCAGAGACCAGTCTGTGCAGGAAAGCCTGCAGACTGCAGAAGCAACATAGCTTCTGGGAAAGGCCCTGTTTCGGGCATTCATCTTCAGCCAAGAAGCAGATCTGAGCTCCAGACATCTGAGCTCCTCCCCAGTCAGAGGAGATGTGGCCTTCAGAGAGTCCTCTGACAACTGAGACTCAGGAGAGAGTTGGACTCCTAGGAGTGCTGACACAGGCTAACAGAATCACAGGAGGAACAAGTTTCAGCCAGAGACATCTAACAACTAATGCCAGAGATTACCAGATGGCTAAAGGCAAATATAAGAATCTTACTAACAGAAACCAAGACTGTTCACCATCATCAGAACCCAGTACTCTCACCTCAGCAAGTCCTGGATACCCCAACACAACAGAAAAGCAATATTTGGATTTAAAATCATATCTCATGATGCTGATAGAGGATTTTAAGAAAGACATTAATAACTCACTTAAAGAAATACGGGAGAACATGGCTAAACAGGTAGAGGGCCTTAAAGAGGAAGCACAAAAATCCCTTAAAGAATTACAGAAAAACACTGCTGAACAAGTAGAAGCCCTTAAAGAAGAAACACAAAAATTCCTTAAAGGATTACAGGAAAACACAACCACACAGGTGATGGAATTGAACAAAACCATCCAAGATCTAAAAAGGGAAGTAGAAACAATAAAGAAGACCCAAAGGGAGACAACACTGGAGATAGTAACCCTAGGAAGGAAATCAGGAACCATAGATGCAAGCATCAGCAACAGAATACAAGAGATGGAAGAGAGAATCTCAGATGCAGAAGATTCCATAGAGAACATGGACACAATAATCAAAGAAAATGCAAAATTCAAAAAGATCCTAACTCAAAACATCCAGGAAATTCAGGACATAATGAGAAGACCAAACCTACGGATAAATTGGAGTCGATGAGAATGAAGATTTTCAACTTAAAGGGCCAGCAAATATCTTCAACAAAATTATAGAAGAAAACTTCCCTAACCTAAACAAAGGGATGCCCACGAACATACAAGAAGCCAACAGAACTCCAAATAGGCTGGACCAGAAAAGAAATTCCTCCCGACACATAATAATCAGAACAACAAATGCACTAAATAAAGATAGTATATTAAAAGCAGTAAGAGAAAAAAGTTCAGTAAAATATAAAGTCAGATGTATTAGAATTACACCAGACTTCTCACCAGAGACTATGAAAGCCAGAAGATCTTGGACAGATGTTATACAGACCCTAAGAGAACACAAATGTCAGCCCAGGCTACTATACCCAGCAAAACTCTCAATTACCATAGTTGGAGAAACCAAAGTATTCCATGACAAAACCAAATTCACACAGTATCTTTCTATGAATCCAGCCCTTCAAAGGGAAATAAAGGGAAAACACCAACACAAGGATGGAAACTACACCCTAGAAAGAGCAAGAAAGTAATCCTTCAACAAACCAAAAAGACAGCCACAAGAACAGAATCCCAACTCTAACAACAAAAGTAACAGGAAGCAACAATTAATTTTCCTTAATATCTCTTAATATCAATGGACTCAATTCCCTAATAAAAAAACATAGCCTAACACACTGGCTCCACAAAGAGGACTCAACATTTTGCTGCTTACAGGAAACCCACCTCAGGGAAAAAGACAGACACTAACTCAGAGAAAGGCTGGAAAACAATTTTCTAAGCAAGTGGTCTGAAGAAACAAGCTGGAGTAGCATTCTAATCTCGAATAAAATTGACTTTCAACCCAAAGTTATCAAAAAAGACAAGGAGGGGCACTTCATACTCATCAAAGGTAAAATCTACCAAGAAGAACTCTCAATCCTGAATATCTATGCTCCAAATGCAAGGACAGCCACATTCATTAAACAAACTTTAGTAAAGCTCAAAGCACACATTGCACCTCACACAATAATAGTGGGAGACTTCAACACCCTACTCTCATCAATGTACAGATCCTAGAAACAAAACCTGAACAGAGACACATTGAAACTAACAGAAGTTATGAAAGAAATGGATTTAACAGATATCTACAGAACATTGTATTCTAAAACAAAAGGATATACTTTCTTCTTAATACCTCATGGTACTTCCTCTAAAATTGACCATATAATCGGTCAAAAAACAGGCCTCAACAAATACAAAAATATTGAAATTATCCCACGCATCCTATTAGATCACAATGGACTAAGCCTGATCTTCAATAATAACATAAATAATAGAAAGCCAACATTCACATGGAAACTGAACAACACCCTACTCAATGATACCTTGTTCAAGGAAGAAATAAAGAAATAAATTAAAGACTTTTTAGAGTTTAATGAAAATGAAGCCACAATATACCCAAATTTATGGGACACAATGAAGGCAGTCCTAAGAGGAAAACTCATAGCCCTGAGTGCCTCCAAAAAGAAACTAGAGAGACCATACACTACCAGCCTGACAGCATACCTAGAAGCTCTAGAACAAAAGGAAGCAAATTCACCCAAAGAGGAGTAGAAGGCAGGAAATAATCAAACTTAGGACTGAAATCAACCAAGTGGAAACAAAAAGAACTATTCAAAGATTCAACCAAACCAGGAGCTGGTTCTTTGAGAAAATCAACAAGATAAATAAACCCTTAGCCAGACTAACTAGAGGGTTCAGAAACAGCATCCTAGTACAGTGGATTGCCAGGGCCAAGAGGTGGGAGTCGCTGCGTAGGGGAGCAGGGCGGGAATGGGGGAGGGTATAGGGGACTTTTGGGATAGCATTTGAAATGTAAATGAACAAAATATCTAATAAAAAATTAAAGAGAAAAATCTCAACATATAGGAAGACTTGAACAACAACAAAAATATAGTTATCTTACTTTTGCATGCATACTTTATAAAGCATATAGTTTACTATATTATTTTTCATTTTTATTCATAGATTCTGATAAAGATGCTCATTTCAAATCTACAGATTTTTTCAATGTTAAATGCTCCAGCATTTGGATTTTATGGCATCTGGAAATGTTCTTTCAGAGAGGCATGTGCAACATTTTTGAAAAATCCACTAATGCAATGAACATACATGTTGTGAGATTAGCTCCTTGACAATATTTAATAGAAAACTAACTCTTAGAATTTCTACTTGCGAATATTCAGATTTTTCTTGATTCATAACACTGTCAAATAGCTTAGCATGAAACCAAGAAAAAAAATGAGCACCCTTTTTTGGCACATCTATAAATGATGACATTACTTTATCCACTTAGCATACAGTTGTTTATGTAAGATTTAAAAACATCGCTGAGGCTCAACAAAATTGCTAAACCTTTTTAGCAATGAAAAGAACAAGATTAGCAGCACTGTAGTGGAACCATGGATGAAAATATCCTTTGGAAAAACAAGACTGGCCCATATGCAAGAGGTGGGAAGAAGTTAGACACAATTGTTCCACAGGAGGCTTGCGTTTGGAAATGAGGCAAGGAGGCCGTTCACTACCATACTAAATGTTGCCTTCTGCTTACCAGACCTTTATTTTTTTTTTTAAGAGCAAATGATAAAACAAGATCTGAATTATTTTTGTAGACTGGGAATATAAGGTAGTGCCTCCATTTATTTATTTTTGTCACACTGTGTGTGTGTGTGTGTGTGTGTGTGTGTGTGTGTGTGTGTGTGTGTGTGTGTGTGTGTGTTGTGTCTGTGTATCATGAGTATACTGGCATGTGGACACATATGGACACATGTATGGTAGCCTGAGGTTGATGTTCCATGGATTTCTCAATTACTCATCACCTCTGTTATTAAGCTAGCATCTCTGACTGAACCTAGTGCTTGCTCCTCAATTCAGGTATATTTGTAGGCCAGCAAGCTTTAGGGACACCTCTGTCTGCTTCTCCAGTGTCAGGATTACAAGTCCGATTCTACATTCAGGTTTTGTTTTGTTTTGTTTTTTTTAACATTGGTTCTAGGTACCTGAACATATGCTTCACAAGTTCATGTAAGCATCTCTTCATGCTTACATGACAAGCCATTTCCTCAATAAATTGTTTCTTATTCTGTTTTTTATTCTTTTTTTTTTTTTTACAGTTCACTAGTTGTTCCCCTACTGGTCCAACCTTGCACAGCTCCTCATCCCATTCCTCCTCCCCTATCTCCAAGGGGATGTTCTCCACACTCCCTGCCCCAACCAGACCTCCTACTCTTTAGGGCCTTAAGTGTCTAGAGGGTTAGTCATCTCTTCTCCCACTGAGGCCAGATGAGGCAGTTCTCCACAGTGCATGTGTCCAGGGACCTTGGACCAGCTCTAGTATGCTGCACAGTTAGTGGCTCAGTGTCTGAGAGATCTCAGGGGTCCAGGTTAGTTGAGATTGCTGGTCTAACCTATGAGGTCACCGTCCTTCCAGCCCTTCCCTAATTCATTCTATCTATCTATCTATCTATCTATCTATCTATCTATCTATCTATCTATCTATCTATCTATCAGGTAATACCCCTCTATTGGATATGGGTTGAATGAAGATTCTTTTTTTCCCTATCTTTAGGTTGCTGGTTTGTCCTACTGACTATGTCTTTTGCCTTACAGAAACTTTTTGGTTTCATGTGCTCCTAATTATCAAGTTATGATCTTAGAGCCCGAGTCATTGGAGTTCTGTTTAGGAACCACCACCCCCCCCAACTCCCCAATGAGTTTGAGGTTCCTTCCCACTTTCTCATCTATTAGATTTAGTGTTTCTTGTTTTATGTTGAGATATTTAATCCACTTGGACTTGAGCTTTGTGCAAGGTGAAAAATATGAATCTATTTTCATTTTTCTACATACAGACTGGCAGTTAGACCAGCACCATTTGTTGAAGATGCTTTCTTTTGTCCGTTGCATATTTTTTGCTTCTTTGCCAAAGATTAAGTGTCTGTAAGTGTGTGGGTTTATTTCTGGGTCTTCAATTCTATTCCATTTATTGACCTGTCTGTACCAATACCATGCAGTTTTTAACCACTATTGTTCTGTACTACAGCTTGAGGTCAGGGATGGTGATTCCCCAAGAAGTTCTTTTATTGTTAAGAATTATTTTTGTTATCCTGTTTTTCTTTCCATGTGAAATTGAGAATTGCTCTTTCCATGTCTGTCAAGAATTGTATTGGGATTTTGATGAGGATTGCACTGAAGCTGTAGATTGCTTTTGGTAGAATGGTCATTTTTACTACGTTAATCCTACTAATCCATGTGCATGGGAGATCTCTCCGTTTTCTGAGGTCTGCTTTGATTTCTTTCTTGAGAGACTTGAAGTTCTTGTCACACAGATCTTTCACTTGTTTGGTTAGAGTTACATGAAGATATTTTATATTATTTGTGACTATTGTGAAAGGTGTTGTTTCCCTTTCTTTTAAAAACATCGATGTATATATTTGAGGTACTTCAGTCTAGGCAAATTTTTTAAATTAAAAATTCAAGAGAAAGAATTTGAAGAAATAAATTATATTAAAGGAAGTCTAGAACATATGAATTTTATCTCCTAGTAACATATGTTTTAAAATACAAAACTTATACTTTTACATAGACCAAAAGCCACATACTTCCTTTCAAAACTAACAAGGAAGAAAATTTTTAAAGGTTAGGATGAAGAAGTAGCCTGAGTATAGGAAAGAACTCAAATCCCAGACAAACATATTCTACCACCTGCACACATACTTGTTCTGTAATAAACAATGGCAAGTACCCTGTACAGTAATGATCTACATTAACAATTTGAATTCTACCCACAGAATTGACAAGAAAGTAGTTCAACAGAATCAAAGTCATTAGAATCTAAGAAGTGGAATCTCATTTGTACCCATGGGAAAATCTAGTCTCCCTAGCTTATTGGTCACTTATTTATTGTTCTCTTCAAAATGCACTAAATACAATTTATTTACTTGCTGATTTCTGAGAATAATTTAGCTGCCCTCCCCTAACTCCAGTTTCACATTGTGATCAAACCCAGGACCTTCAACATACAAAAATCTCCTTAGCTTCTTTTTAGTCAAATCCATGTTTGCTTCCTTGATTCAAGTTCTTAATTTTGTAAAGCTAAGGGCTCTGTTGTTTTGCAATTTCCTTCTTGACAGTTTTTTGTGTGTTTCTTGGAGATTTTTGTTTTGTTTTGTCATTGTTATTGTTTGTTTGTTTCACAATATGAGTTGGCTAGAAGTTTTTTGAGCATTATGGAAGATTTAGATTTATGATATAGTGTTAGTCACCTGGTAAAGGCCAGTGTGTGTGTGTGTGTGTGTGTGTGTGTGTGTGTGTGTGTGCGTGCACACACACACACACACACACACACACACACACACACACATACATTTTTAAAGATTCAACCATAAAATGTATGCTTGTACACATTTACTGAGTTCCAGAAGACAATTTACTAAGGTTGTTATAACTCAGCTTTAAGCAGAATGCTGCACTTGAGTTGGGGAGTCCTGAGGGAAAGGGAATGTTTAGCAAAGACAAGTATTTTTTCTTTTTTTTTAATTAGATATTTTCTTCATTTACATTTCAAATGCTATACCCTCCCCCTGCTCTGCTCCCCAACCCACATACTCCCACTTCCTGGCCCTGGCATTCCCCTGTATTGGGGCATATAATCTTCGCAAGACCAAGGGCCTCTCCTGATGGTGGCTGACTAGGCCATCCTCTGCTACATATGCAGCTAGAGACATGAGTTCTGGGGGTACTTGTTCTTGTGAGGCTATGCCAGTGCCTGGAAAATACAGAAATGGATGCTCACAGTCTTCTATTGGACGGAACACATTGCCCCCGATGGAGGAACTAGAAAAAGTACCCAAGGAACTTAAGGGGTCTGCAACCCTATAGGAGAGACAAGTATTTTTTTATCAGTAGCATTTGAGAATAGAACAGGCAAAGGGCACAGGTATTTCCAAGATTACATTATACATATTTGACTTTACCTTTCAAGTAGAGTGATATCACTTCTCATTCTAACCCATTTCCAAACACCATGGACAAGTAGATTCTTGAAACCAATTTTAGAATTTTAGAATTTTCAAATGTTAGAATTGAGTCTTTAAAAGATCTGTCCTGAGATTTGGGGCACAGTGGGAGTTTAGAATGTGTACAATATTCTTGAATCACTGTGTTGACTTTCTATCACACTCCTCTGAACAGGTGAGGTCAGCAATGATGTGGGGGTGGGGGGTGGGAGTGAAGACTTACCCTGTTGAGTGTCTCTGCCTTCTTTCCAAGCATTAAGCAGATCCAACTCTGCTTTACTTCTAAAAGTGCAGAGCTGTCAGATAGTAAAGAAAAAGTACATGAAGTTTCTCTTAAGGGGTAGATGTGGGATATTGTTTCCTTTATTGGCTCTTAGAAGGCACCTTCATCACAGTACAAGAGGATTTTCCTGGTACCATGGGGATTTATTGGCACAAGATATAATAAGCTACAGAGGAATACCACTCCTATCCACAGAGTTATGTCTAGTGGATGACAAAGCAAATATACACCAGGCTTCTGACACATGATGTGCAGAGTCTAAAAAAGAGGGGATGGGAAGCTTGAAAAGAAAAGCAAGAAAACAGAACAGAGAAATAAGTTTGCTGCTTAACCTCAACCTTGCTGAATTCTAAAAATCAGAAAAAGCATACAGTTAAAAGAAAAGCAGACATTACAGACATTAGACTTTTGGCTAGAAGATGAGAGGTGCTTTTTTGAGCAGAGAGATCAGCTAGAAGGCATTATAATAAAAATGAAGTTAAAGAACTGCCTAATCTCAGAGGATTCTCAGAAGAATCCAAGAAGAATTCATTAGATGACCTTAAAATAGCAAATTGGTAGGCCTTTAATGATGCATTTATACCACTTTTAGTACCTTTGAACATGGATCTGCCTGAAAATAAATGTAGAAACTTATGTTTAGTGATTAACATTTTGGTCTTGCAAATTCAGCCTTATATTCAGACCTTTTAATCTGTGAAAACACAGTTATCACTACAAACAATAATAATGAAATACAATTATTCTACCCAAATATGTATCAATAAAATGATTCCTAATGACATTCTGCTATGCCTATAGCATCAGCCATCACCAGAGACCCACAACCAAAAAACTACACAAAGAATGAGAGGCCTTGGAATGCTCAGTCCTAAATCAAATTCCTCCCTTCAAGACTCAGGGAACCCTGTGGAAGAGGAGAGTCAAAGAGTATAAAAGCCAAAGGGGATGAAGGATACCGATAAAACAACACTTTGTAAACCAATATGATCAAAGTATGTATGAACTCACAGAGACTGAAGCAGCATATACAAGGCCTGCAAGGGTCTGCATCACATCCTTTGCATATGTATTATGGTTTCTATTTTTGTGTTTTTATGGGATTCCTGAGTGGATAAACAAGTGGCTCTCTGTTTCTTGTACCTTCTCTTGGGCTCTTTTCCTTTGGACATAGAAGTACCTACACAATTTTTGTTTTCTTGTGGTAAAGAGAGTATCTTGTGATATTTGTACAGGTGTCAACACACAGCAAATAAGTTTGTGAAGGAGGGCTATCTCTCCTAGTTGTGCTTTTGTTTGGAGATGGAATATATACATAAGTAATAGAGTAATTAATCTGCAGGAAATAGGGCTAATCTGCCAGTGTAGATGTTATAATTGTAAAGGCCTAGGTCATCCAGGCTTATAAAAACTATATATTCTCTGATTAACTTTCAAAATATCCCTGGCTAAGAGGCAGAACTTTCAAGAAAGTAGAACAATGTCATCCAAAGCGTTGTTAATTTCCATATAGGTCTCTCGGGGTTCATTCATTTAGGAGATGCTTACTGTGTGCCAGGCATAATTCAACGTATTGGCAATACAATGAGACTATGATGAACATGGATCTGATTATTAAATATCCATGGTCTGAACTCCCAAACTCTTAGACAAGTTTGAATCTGGTTATAATTTAAAATAATTAGAAGAAAGATTCCTTTGTATAAATCTAGATTGCTGATGAAATTATTTGTAATTGAAAAGGACTGGCAATACACTTCTAGTCTGGACCAACAACCCATTTAAAAATCACTAGTAGTTGTAGATAAATCAGATTTTCTAATTTATGCATGATGTGGTGCAGTAGAACATATTTTTATAGATCTACAACAGCAGCATTGGGAAGAGAAGCATGCAAGAAAAACACAATTTTAAATTTTACTTTTTATTTCTAAAATGGGTTTCTGTCATAACTCCTAAAAGGCATCACCATGTAAATTATCATTAAATAGCTCTGGCATAATTTATGTTAAGAGGTTTTGGCCTGTTTATGTACCCTAGAATTTGCTAAAATTAGTAATATGATATTCCATATTTAGCAAACCTACAGGGCAATGAATATAGACTCATGTCTATTGGGGAGTGCCATTTGTTTAAATTCTGTTTGTGGCATTCATGAAATGCAAGGGACTTCCAACTCAAATTCTGCACTATTAGGCTGCAAGTTCTACTCTGAACCAAACCAGATGGTGATCAGCTCTATTCCTATTATCAGCTCAGTGCAGGGATGGTTACCAGACCTTACTTGCATTGTTAACATTTGGAATAGATTAGCAGCAGTTAGGCTGAAATGAGAAACCTGCGTTTTACTAAAAGGTTCAGAGCATATCATATTATAAAATCTGAAAGACTAGTAAGAAAAATTATGAGGGAGAGAATTCACTGTCTACCTTGGTTTTTTCATGAAGGATGAGTTATTTTCCTTTCTAAAAGAATGATAGTGTGGAGTACTGTGGGTTTAGAGTTTATAAGACAATCAACCTCCTGAGGTGCCCATTGCACAACTTGTTGAATTTATCTCTATTGCCATGATCAATACTGGTCTTGAGTAACACTTACTTACACTTGAGGGATTTTTTTTGCAAAACATCTGCACACAACACACACACACACACACACACACACACACACACACACACACCTGCACCACATAATACACGCATACACACACATATACTTACATAAACACACATAACACACACATAAATACCCCAAATACACACTAAATACACCTCACGAATAGATATACATACCACACATACACACACAGCCACACGTACATACCATATACATACAGCATACATAAATATACAGCATGTACACAAAACACACCCCCACACACAAAACACAAATACCATGCACAACACACACACACAAACCCATGTATATGTTCAGAATTTCACTTAGTCACTGAGATGCATAAAACATTTCAGCTGTCAGAGTTTTCATGTGGATTTAAATATTTGGCAAATGCTTTGATTTGTGGAGGCGTGTCTTCTGTTCACCTTTAACAATCTTATTTGTATACTAGCTTATATATGAATTGCACATATTAAAGGAGGTTAGTGTTAATTTTCAGCACATGCATGAAGTGTGCACAGATCTAATGAAGGTAATTGGAATTTAATTTTCACAATGTCCCTGTGTTTGGCATTTTCAAATTTCCTTATAAAATACAGACTAGATTATGTTAAACTACAGTTATCCCACTATGTTATAGAATATCAGAAGTTGTTAATTCTATCTAAATATGGTTTTATACAGAGTAGCTAAGTATAGAGTCAATTTAAATGTTATTGGATAATAGGACAAAGAAAATGGAATATATGCATATACATATGAACATTATTCAGTCACAGATATAATTTATATAACAATGGGTAAAACTGGGGGATCTTATAAACTGGAGGATATGAGATTAAATATGCCACAGGTAATAAAAAAATACCACATATTTCTTTCTCATATGTAGGCACTAAAAATATGCAACTTAAGTATAGAATGACATGAAGTAGAGCTAGGGAGGGTGTAGAAATAGATAAAAGGAAGCGGAGTAATAGTAGTCATCATTCTTCTGTGGCATTTATTGCTCAAATCCATTCCTAGGGCTTCATGGCATTAGGGAAAGTCATGGTATATCATTTACCTCTAATCTGTACATAGCTAGCACCAAATTAAGGGATACAGGAAGATGTTGTCTTAGAGGTACCCTTGTCAGGATTAAATTTTGAAATAGGCATACAAGCTAAGTCATATTCTTTTTCACTACAGTAAAAACACTGAGAGTTCACAAAGGTGCATTGTTGGTAAGAAAGCTAGATGTGATGAACAAAGGGTATGGCTGGTATATCCATGTTAACATTCTTTCTTATTATGATTTACTGATTCAGGAACAGGTTGAATACCCACTTTCTATGACCAAATGTTGGCACAGAAAGAGCAGATCTCACCCTTATTCAAGAGAGCCAAACAGCTGGGTACAAAACACTACAGAGAGAAGCCATCTGCCTTTGTGTGTTGTTTATTTTTTAGCCAAGATCTTGTTTCAAGAATCATAGAAAATTTTGGCCTGTTTATTGGTGTTATGTGATATATAAAATTCTTTTTACCTGTGTATATGTTGGAGCCATTTGTAGTCCACAGTTAGGAAGAGTGAAAGCATTATATAATTGTAGATGGCTGTGAGTATGTGTGTCTACTTGAGCAGAATTTTGGGATGCAATAGTTATGAATGAAAGCAATAAGGGGAGAAATGATTTGTGACAGAAGAGAGAGGAAAAGAAGAGGCAGAGAATAAGAATGGCAAAGAAAGCAAAAGGTTAAAACGGAGAAGAGACTGGGAGAGAAAGAGAGCAAAGGGGCTTTGAAAGCTGTAAGACATGCCTATTTACCTTCCAAGAAACACTTAAGTACTTTATTTATCATTACATATAGCTTTCCAGTTTTCTCCTTTCCCCCCCTCTCTCTCTCCCCCCTCTCTCTCCCCCCCCTCTCTCTCTTTACAGAAAATTATCTTTGATAATTTTTTACAGTCCCCCTCCTGGTCTGCCTTCTCACAGTTCCTTATCCCATTCCTTCTCTGCCTTGTCTCAAAGAGGATGTCCCCACCCCACCCCCAACCCCACCAGGTCTCTTCACTCACCCTGGGGTCTCAAGTCTCTTGAAGGTTAGGTGCAGCTTCTTTCTCTGAGGCCAGTCGTGGCAGTCCTCTTCTGTATAGGTGTTGGGGGACCTCATACAGCTGGAGTATGCCTGGTTTGTAGCTCAGTGTCTAAGAGATCTCAGGGATCCAGGTTAGTCTTCCTATAGGTTCCTTCACAACCTCTTCCAGCCTTTCCCTAATTCAACCACAGGGGTTCCTGGCTTCTGTCCATTTGTTGGGTGCAAGTATCTGCATCTGTCTCAGTCAGCTGCTTGTTTGGCCTCTCAGATGGCAGGCATGGCAGGCTTTTGTCTGTAAGCATACCATAGGACCAGTAAGAGCATCAGGCCTTGGAGCCTCCCCTTGAGATGGGTCCCAAGTTGGGCCAGTCACTGGACCTCATTTTCCTCGGTCTCTTCTCTGTTTTTGTGCCTGCAGTTTTTTTTGTTGTTGTTGTTGTTGTTTGTTTGTTTGTTTGTTTCTTTGTTTTTAGACAAGAAAAATTCTGGGCAGAGTTTTTGACTGTGGGATGGCAATCCAATTCCTTTGGTTGATGCCCTGTCTTTCTACTAGAGGTAGACTCTACAAATTTGGGCATTTCATCTATGATCTCTCCTTTTGAGTCCTTAGAGTCTCTCACCTCCCAGATTACACTTCAGTATTTTTAACTGGAAATGTGACATGATCTGCAGACTACAGCTGTGTCTTTTTAGAGTAGTAGAAGAAATAAAGACCAAATAGGGGGTTATTTTCAATAGATAAGACAAATGTTTTATTGAGTTATATGGTCCTTAATAATTTTTTCTATTCATATTTACATGTACTTATGTCTATAGCTATATGTATTTTTGTTTTGTTTTGTTTTTTCAAGACATGGTTTCTCTGTGTAGCCCTGGCTGTCCAGGCACTCACTCTGTAGATCATGCTTGCTTCGAACTCAGAAATCCGCCTGCCTCTGCCTTCCAAGTGCTGGGATTAAAGGCGTGCGCCACCACTGCTTGGCACTATATGTATTTTTAAAATGTCACATACTATTTGAAGTATTTGACTTTTACAGTATTATAAGCATCATTGAATTTGATTCTACACACACACACACACACACACACACACACACACACACACACACACATATGCTCATGCGCGAGAATGCTAGAAGCTCATACATTCTCAGCAAACATTCCTTCACCAAACTATACTCACAGTCCCTTACATAAAGTTTTATTGGGCATATAACATTTCCCCAATAGGCAATATAAGTTTAGTGAGCTTATCCCATTGTGTGCTACATTTGAATTTTCAACATTTCAATAGATACTGCTGTACAGACTAAAACTGTAAATACATCTCTGCCCACACACATGAAAATTTCACTATGATTTTTCTAGAACTTGAATTTCTGGGTGAGAGGGTAACTCAAATTCATAAATTGTATCATGTATTACTGATTGAATGTGGCAACAATTGAAATTCCTTTGGCCTCATGGCTGTTACCCAGGGAGATTTGTATGGGTTAACTACCACAGTGCCACACTCCTCTCCCCAAGTTTGTTAGTGAGCATTCTTTTTATGTAACTATGTACCAGTTGCTTCTATTGTTTCAGATTATCAGAGGTAAAAGCTGAAAGAGGGAAGGAATTGTTAAATTTGAATGTTAGGTTCATATTTTTAATCAGAGATAGATAGATCACAGATTTGTCTATTCTATTTATTAGTAACATGAATAAAAATAGATAAAGGTTTCTAAATTCATTCAATCACCTGTTGATCCATCCATCTTTCCAACATTTACATTTGATAGCCATAAAAATGCTGTTCCATGGCCTCAAGGAATATAAATTAAAAATAGACTTTTGTCTTAATTTCTGTTCTGTTGCTTTGAAGACAGACCATGATAAAAGCAACCCAGTAACCTGATAGAAAAATCATTTAATGAGGGCTTGCTTATAGCCTTATAGCTTCAGAAGTTTAGTAAATTATCATCATAGCAGGAAGCAGCCAGGCATGGTACTAGAGCTCTTTGAGAGAGAGAGAAACAGAGAGACAGAGACAGAGACAGAAGACAGAGACAGAGAGAGAGAGAGAGAGAGAGAGAGAGAGAGAGAGAGAGAGAGAGAGAGAGAGACTAGCCTTGGCATGGGCTTTTGAAGCCTCAAAGCCCTCCCGCAGTGTCTTAGGGCTTTACTGCTGTGAACAGACACCATGACCAAGTCAAGTCTTATAAAGGACAACTTTAAATTGGGGCTGGCTTACAGGTTTAGAAGTTTAGTCCATTATCATCATGGTGGGAAGCATGGTAGCATCTAGGTAGGCACAGTGCAGGCAGAGCTGAGAGTTCTACATCTTTATCTGAAGGCTGCTAGTGGAAGCCTGACATCCAGGCAGATAGAATGAGGGTCTTATGCCCACATCCAGAGTGACACATCTACTCCAACAAGGCCATAACTTCTAATCGCGCCACTCTCTGGGCCCAGCATATACAATCCATCACAGCCAGTATCACATAACCTTCAACAAGGCCACAACTAATCCAAAAAGGCCACACCTCCTAATCCTTCCCAAACAGTTCCACTGAATGGTGACCAAGGAATCAAACATATGAGACAAAGTGGGGCATTCTCATTCCAATTACTGCAACTTTATTTTAAAGTAATTTTAAGCTTATAGCACAATTAAGCTATTTTGTAACTACTGAAAAAAAACAAAGTGAATCAAATACATAAATAGATATGTAATTTTGAGCTTCCACCTCCATGTTTGCCAGGCATTGGTATAGTCTCCCACGAGAAAGCTATATCCGGGCCCTTTCAGCACTATCTTGCTGGCATATGCTATAGTGTCTATGTTTGGTGGCTGATTGTTAATTAAAAAAATACTTAAATTCTGATTTTTCTTTTTCTTACTTCAAACACTATCCTATTGTAATGGTCACTTTTCATTGTCAATGCATTCAGAATCACCATGGAAACACCATTTTTGAAAGTGTCAGTAGATGTTTAAGTGAGGAAGAAAACCTACCTTGCATGTAGGCATATGTGACACTACCCCATGGGTTGAAGTCCCAGAATGAATGGTAAGGAGAAACGTGGCAATTGTAAAGGAGCAATAAGGCACCGTGACCACCTGCTTCATTTTGCTGCCACCATGCCTTTCCGGCCATGAAGGACTATAACTTCAGACTGTTAGCCAAAATAAACTGTTCTTTCCTTAAGTTGCTTTTATCTTCACAGTGCTTCTTTGATGCTATCATCTTGTTAGGGTATCTTTTCTCTTTAATATTTAGTATTTCTATATTTATTTTTCTTAAGCATTTGTGTCATGTGACACTTACTGGTTGGGAGATAATTCTTCATTGATATTTCAAGCTTCTGTATTTTTGAGACTTGCTGTTGCCACTTTTCTGTTCTAGATTATCATTGCTAGGATGCTCTTATGATGAGCAGCCACAATAGGGATAACATCTTCCTCTGGAATGAAGACCTTTTCTTAGAGTACACTCACTTAAAGATTTTTACTTTGTAGTAATTGACAAATTATGCTAAAGGTATAACTTTAAAACTTTTTGTCTTTATGGGAAAATAGGTCATTTGAATCAGGCACGGATATCCTTCCTAATCTTTAGGCTTAGCATTTACAGATTTAATCATTTATGGGGTGAAAATACTCAGAAAATTTGTCTATATACTGAAAATCTGTAGAATTCCTATTGCTAATGATTCTTGATCAATGTAATGCACACTTTTATATGTCACTCAGACTGCATTAGTTGTTATAAGTAGTCTAGAGATAATTTAAAGGATATGAGAATATGTGTTCATTTTATATTGCTACCAGGCCACTTTTAGTATAAGGGATTTGAGCATGTATGGATTTTTGTTTCTGCAGAAGGAATGGTAAAACAGGGTTTTTGAATCAGTCCCATGTGGATACAGAGGAACAGCTGTTTTGTCGAGGAAGACAATACAGTATGTTCAACTTTCAACTCCTTATTATATAAGAATGTAAATTGGGTCTGGAATATTTCTTTACTAATAGATAAAGAGTCTTAAAAGTCTATATGGAATTGAAAATTTGTGTGAGAAAGTCCTCTTCTGTTTTAGATTTCATATGTACCCGTTTCCAATGCTTAAAGCTGTGTCCTTCAGCACCTGGCCTACCACAGTACTGTATCTGTCCCCTGTAAGGAGGGGGTAAGGTGCTTAAGTTGCCACACAAGAGAAAACAAAACAGGCCACTAAGCACTAATTCACCAAGATAATTACAATGACAAGATGGAGTGAGCAGAAGTACTTAGGTCTCTGCATTGGATTGCAAGTTGTAGATTCTATATTCTCAACAAAATCCATGTACCAGTACCTGGTAGCAGTTTAAAAATGTACACTTACATATTCAATCTACATTGATGAAATAATATTTATTCCATATTCCTGGTTTCTTTCTTTCTTTCTTCTTTCTTTCTTTCTTTCTTTCTTTCTTTCTTTCTTTCTTTCTTTCTTTCTTTCTTTCTTTCTTTTTTTGGTTTTTCGAGACAGGGTTTCTCTGTATAGCCCTGGCTGTCTGGAACTCACTTTGTAGACCAGGCTGGCCTTGAACTCAGAAATCCACCTGCCTCTGCCTCCTGAAAGCTGGGATTAAAGGCGTGCGTCACCACGCCCGGCCCTGTTTTCTTATTAACCAATTATTTATATCTAAAGTGTTGAAAAGTTGTAAAATTATTTCATTCCAAAGCATGCTTGTGTTTTTATTACCATCCTCCGTCTACTCTTACTCCCCCAAATCCTATAAGATCCACCTTCCTATCCACCAAGCTTTCTTTTTCTAGCCCTCTCAGACACAAAACAAAACAAAAAACCCAAACAAACAAAAATTCAAAACCAAAACCAAACCAATAAACAGAAAACAAATATTAAGTAAAAACCCAATAGGGCAAAACACAACACAACAAAACAAAACAAAAACAAAAACTCAAAATCAAACTAAACCAAACCAAAACACACAAAACCCCAGAAATTTGTTTTGCATTGGCTAAATATCTAACTATTCCTGGGAATGAGGCCTCCCCAAGAATGTCCTTGATATTCCCAATGGCACCCATTGGAGAAAACTGATACTCCCTTTACTATTGAGTATGAATTGCAAACAGGTTCTTGATAAGGAGTAGGACTTTGTGTCCATTTCCCCTTCTCCATGATTTTCCCCTGCTTTGAACTTGTACAAGTTCAAAGTCTTGTGAATGTTATTGAAGTCTCTGTGATTTCATATGTGCATTAGTCCTGGAAGATGATATTCCCTTAGAGTTATCTAACACTACTGGTTCTTAAAATCATTTTACCTTCTTTTCCACATAGATACCTGAGCCTTAAAAGAAGAGAACAGATGAGAAGACTCCATTTAGAACTGAACTTTTCAAAGTCTCTAACTCTCTACACATTGTCAAGATATTGGGGTCTAGGTTAACTACCATCTATTGCACCACCACCACCACCACCACCACCATCACCACCACCAACAACAACAAACTTCTTGGATGAGGTCTGGGTGATGAACTATTCTGTAGGTATAGCAATATGTAATTGGTTGTCATTTTACTGTTATTTTCCTCTAGCAGAATAATAGTAGTGGTTTCTCCTTAGGGCCTATCTAGACTTGGGTCCTAGGCCAGTTTAATAGCATCAGGAATGAATTCCATCTCATGGTTCTTAAATTCACTCAAAAAGTGCTTGGTTAATCCCATGATATTTGTGCCACTGTTACACCAGTATACCTTGCAGGTAGGTTGCTACTGTAGGTTATAGAATTTGTTATTGGGTGATATCAATGATTATTTTTGTCTTCCACAAAGTTTTATAGAAAGTACTCTGTACAATAATGAACTACATTAACAATTTGAATTCCACCCACAGAATTGACAAGAAAGTAGTTCAACAGAATCAAAGCCATTAGAATCTAAGAAACGGAATCTCATTTGTATCCATGGGAAAAATCTAGTCTCCCTAGCTTATTTGTAGCTTATTTATTTTTTCTCTTCAAAATGCACTAAGTACAATTTATTTACTTGTTGAATTCTGAGGATAATTCAGCTGTCCTCCCCTAACTCCAGTTTCACTTTGTGATCAAACCCAGGGACACAGCTTTTAGTTGGGCACCAGCTAAATTTCTATGTGTTCAGTGGTGTAAGTAAGTGGTACCTTCAGTAATAGGGCCTTATTGTGAGGTTGTAGAGGGGAACTTTCTTATTATTTTCTATTTCTATTAATAAACAGTATGCCCAAGGTACCTTAAAAAAGAAAGTCTTTAATTTGGAGGTTATGGATTCTGAAGGTTGGTTGGTAAATTCCATAACATTTTTTTCATGATTATCATGGAAGGGAGGATGGCAGGCAGCAGACAGACAGGCATGGTGCTACAGTAGTAGCTGACAGCTCACATCTTGAAATACAATCATGAGGCAGAATGAGCTAACTGGGAATAATGAGGGTTTTTGAAACCTCAAAGCCCACTTCTAGTGACACATCTCCTCTAACAAGGCCTCATCTTCTGAACCTTCCCAAATGGATTTGCTAATCTGAGACCAAATATTCAAATATGTGAACCTTCAGAGGCCATTGTTATTCTAGATATCACAGAAAACCATAGATTTGTCATTGGCCTATGATTTGGGGGAGATGGTCTATGGGATTCTTTTGGCCAATGACTTCTCAAGATGAAATTCATTCCTTGCACTGGAGGTTTTATTTGATTGTTTAAGTTACTTAGTTGGGAAATTCTCTCCTCTGTTATATGGTGGCTCAGTTTAAGTTTCTTTAGTATATGTTACTATATTAGGAAGCTTCTGCAGCGATGGATTTCTGTATAGCTTTTCAAAAACACTTTTAGTGTTAGTTTCCTGCCAGGCATTTTTCCTTTACTGTGCCCTTTCATATTTCCTTCTCATTTAATTGTCCTATCCAGTTCCTGTTCTATCTCTATAAAACTATAGTCCATTTATTCTTCCATGGAAGAAAAATACCGTCCTCCCTCCTTGGTTTTTTACTAGCAACTCACTTCTTTGATTATTCAAATTAAATCACAAATATCTAAGGCTAACATATATCCACATATAAAGAAAATATGCAATATTTGTCTTTTGGGGTCTGGGTTACCTCACTCAGGATGATTGTTTTCAGCTCCATTCATTAACCTTCAATTTCATAATTTAATTTTTCTTGACAGGTGAATAATATTCCATTGTGTAAACATACCATATTTTCATTATTAATTCATCTTTTGGAAGACATCTATGCTGTTTACAATCTTTCACTGGGATGAACAAAGGAGCACTGAATATGAATGAGCATATTCATCTGTAGTAAGATGAAGGGTCCTTGGCTCTCTTACTACTGGAAGTCCTTGGAACATCTTTTGATAGATCTGTTTCTAGTTGTTTCCCTTTCTTTCTTTCTTTCTTTCTTTCTTTCTTTCTTTCTTTCTTTCTTTCTTTCTTTCTTTCTTTCTTTCTTTCTTTCTTTCTCTTCCTCCCTCCTTTCCTCCTCTCTTTCTTTCTTTCTTTCTTTCTTTCTTTCTTTCTTTCTTTCTTTCTTTCTTTCTTTCTTTCTTTCTTTCTTTCTTTCTTTCTTTCCTTCTTCCTTCCTTCCTTCCTTCCTTCCTTCCTTCCTTCCTTCCTCACCCCTCTCTCTCTTTCTTTTTTCTTTCTTTTGTTTTTTCATTTTGTTTAGGAAACTCAACATTGATTTCCATAGTTGTGTACAGGTTTGCACTCCATTACAATGAATAAGATGAATACGTGTTTTTCTTTTCCAGCATCTGTACATTTGTGCCAGAATGTGCTATCAATTTTTCTTTTTTTAATCTTGACGATTTTAATTTGCATTTCCATGATGGCTAAGGATGTTGAACATTTTAAAGGTTTCTCAGCTATCTGTGTTTCCTGATCTGTTTAGTCTTACACCATGTTTTAAACTGGGTTGCTTATTTCCTTGATGTTGATTCTCCTGCACAAGTCTCCCATTTTAGGTATTCGAGATACTAATCCTCTGTCAGATGTACATGTGGTAAAGGTTTTTCCCCATTTGTAGATTCTAACTTTGCTTGACCAATGGTATGTTTTGCTGTTCAGAAGATTTTCAGCTTTATGAGGTCCTATTCATTAATTTTTGCTCCTGATGCCTGTGGTATCAGAGTCTTTACTGGTGACAATAAGTCCAATTTTATTTCATACTTTCTTTTTGATCAGACCCAAGGTTTCAGGCCTTAGGTTGAAGCTCTTAATCCATTTAGATTTGAGTTTTTCACAGAGAATAAATATGGTTCTATTTTCTTTTTTACTCACAGCTATCCAGTTTGACTAGAACTATTTGTTGAACATATTATATTTTTAATATTTTGGATTCTTTTTCAATTATTCTCTGTGTGTGTGTGTGTGTGTGTGTGTGTGTGTGTGACTGTGTCTGGGTCTTTAATTCCATTGTTCAGTGTAGCTGCTTTTATGACAATATCATACTAATTCCTTCAGGAGTTCTTTTATTATTCAGAATTGTTTAGCTATTCTGTTTGTTGTATATGTATGTATGTGTATCTCCACATGAAGTTGAATATTGTTTTTTCAGTTTCATCATACAATTGTTTCAGAAATTTGATGGGGATTTCATTGAAAGTGCAGATTTTCTTTTTTGATGATATGGCCATTTTCACCATACTAATCTGACCAATCCATAAGCATGGAACAATTTTCCATCTAGTTTCTTTTTCCATTTTTTTCAGGGTTTTAAAGTTTGTAGTTTACCTACTGAGTACTATGATGCTTGCTACCTTGCTGAAGGTATTGATAAGCTATAGAACTTTTCCTGGTGGAATCTTTAGGGTTTTCATGTATAAATCACATCATCTGTAAGTGGGATACTTTGTCTTCTTCCTTTCCTATTCATGTTTCCTTGATATTCTTCAGTTGGCTTATTGCTGTGGCTAAGAATTCAAGTACTATATTGAATAAGTATGGAAAAAGTGGGTATATTTGTCTTTTTTCTGATTTTGGTAAAAATGGTTTGGATTTCTTTTCACGTTGGATGGCGTTGGCTCTGGGATTCTTGTAAATTACCTTTGTTATGTTGCAATATGTGCCTTGTATTCTAGTTTCTCCGGGGATTTTATGATGAGGGTTGTTGGACTTTGTCAAAGGCCCTTTCTATATCTAATGAGATGATCATGTGATTTTTGCTCTTTAGTCTGTTTATGTGGTAGGTTATGCTTATTGATTTTTGTATATTCAATCATTCTTACACCTCTGGGATGAAGCCAACTTGATTATTGTGGGTAGTCCTTTTGATATGTTCTTGAATTCTGTTTGCAAGTATTTTATTGAGAATTTTTGCATTTATATTTATGAAGGAAACTAGTCTGTAATTTTTTTTGAGTTGAGCCTTTCTGTGGTTTTCATATTATGGTTAACAGATAAGCATATTCATAAGAACAGTTAAGAAATATTCCTTATATTTTTATCTTGCAGAACAATTTAAGTAATGTTATTGTTATTTCTTCTTCAAAAGTTCGGTAGAATTTTCACGGAATCCATCTATCCTTAGCTATTTTTGTTGGGGGTTTTTAATTACTGTTACTATTTTACTAGGGACTACAAGTATGTTTAAATTGTTTATTTCATCTATAATTACTTCAGTAGCTTTTATGCATAAAGAAATTCATCCTGTGCCCCATAGGAGGAACAACAATATGAACTAATCAGTACCCCTAGAGCTCCCTGGGACTAAACCGCCAAAGAAAACACATGGTGGGCCTCATGGCTCTAGCTGCATATGTAGCAGAGAGTGGCCTAGTCGGTCATCAATAGAAGGGAAGGCCCTTGGTCTTGTGAAGGTTCTATACCCCAGTATAGGGGAATGCCAGGTCCAGGAAGCAGTAGTGGATGGGTTGGGGAGCAGGGGGAGCAGGGAGAGGATAGGGGACTTTTGGAGGGGAAACTAGGAAAGGGGATAACATTTGAAATGCAAATAAAAAATCTAATTAAAAAAAGAAATTCATCCATTTCTTTTAGGTTTTCTAATTTGGTGGAATATAAGATTATTGTTATAATTCTCTGAATTCCCTTGATATCTGTTTCATCTTTTCATCTTTCATTTTATTGATTTATATGTTCTTTAATTTTAAACAAACAAACAAACAAACAAACAAACACACTCTTTGTTTCAGTGATTCTTGGTAATTTTTGTTTGTTTCCATTTCATTGATTTTTTAGCTCTGGATTTAATTATTTCTTTCCACTTACTGATTTTGAGTATTATTTCTAGAAGTTGTTAGTCTGTCATTGTTATTAATATGGGATTTTTTCTGCCTTTGTTTTGTAGGCACTAAATACTATCAACTTGCCTCTTAGAAATGCATTCATTGTGTCCTGTAAATTTAGATGTGTTGTAATTTTATTTTCATTCGATTCTACAAAGTTTTTACATTCTTTCTTGATTTCTGTTTTGACCAAACATTTATTCATTAGTGATTTGTTCAGCTTCTATGAGTTTGCATTCTTTTTGCTATTTCTATTGTTACATTCCTGTTATTTTCCTGTGTTGGTGCAACCTCCCACACCTCTTTTGATGAACTGTTCTGGGATTATTTATTCTTTGTGTTCTCTTGGGTATAGTTAGCCATCTTTTCAGCATGAAAATTTCCTTCTAGTACCCTTTTTAGAACTGTATTTGAGGACAGAAATTGTTCACATTTGTTTTTATCATGAACTATTTTTATGTTTTTGATGACTGTCATTGAAACTTTTACTGGATATAGTAGTTTGGGAGGGCATCTATGGTCTTAAAAAGTTTATAGAACATCTGTCTAGACCCTTCTGTCTTTAAGAATCTCCATTAAATTCAATGTTATTTTAATTGATTCACCTTTATATAGGGCTTGGTCTTATTTTCTATATCCTTTATTATTATTATTATTATTATTATTATTATTATTATTACTTAGTTATACACATTTAGTGTTTTTATTATCAGTTATGGAGAGCTTTTATCTCTCTGGTCCTATACATTTTATACTCTATATGTCTCTTGTATCTTGATAGGCATCTCTTTCTTTAGATTGAGAAATTTTCTCCTGAATTTTTTTCTTCTTTTTAATATTTTTTGTTCCTTTTACTTGGCTTTATTTCCCTTTCTGTACCTGTTACTCATACACTTAGTAGTTTCATAGTGCTTTTGTTAGGGTTTCTATTGCTCCGATGAAATGTCATGACTAAAAGCAAGTAGTAGAGGAAAGAGCTTATACTTTCAGATTATAATTCTTTATTGGAGGATGTTAAGACAGGAACTCAAGCAGGGCTGAAACCCGGAAGCAGGAGCAGGTGCAGAGGCGATGAAAGGGTGCTGCTGCTTACTGGCTTGCTCCACATTGCTGGCTTAGCCTGCATTCTTAAAGAAGCCAGGACTACCAGCCCAGGCATAGCCCACAATGTGCTAGACCTTCTCTTATTGATCACAAATTAATTGATCCTTACAACAGGATCATATGGAGACATGTTTTCAACTGAGTTGCCTTCTTCTCTGATGACACCAGATTGTGTCAAGTTGATATAAAATTATACAGCACACATAGTATAACACATTTTTTGGAAGTTTTGTGCCTGATTTTTAAAAAAAATATATAATATATTTTGACTTACCTATGAATTTTTTCTAACCTTGTCTTCAAGATCTCTTCCAAATCTTTTGCTTGTGTTTTTGTTTGGCTTTCTGAGTTATTCATTTTCAGTTTTACTGTTCTTTAGGAAGATTAATTCTTTGTTGAATTCTACTTTTATTATTAAATTATTTTTATTATTTCACTCAATCATTTATTTGTGTTTTCATGGTCTTCACTAAAGAATTTATTTATATCCTTGTTAAGGTCCTTGAACATATTCATAATTGCTATTTGAAGTCTTATTTTGGGCTTCAGCTGAATTCCTTTGTCAGGGCCTGTTACAGTAGGCCCTGGATATGGAAGGAGGCATATTGTCTTGTTTATGGTTTTGCACTAGTATTTAAGGCATCAGGAATTATGACATTTGAACTTGGTAATGACCCAGCCATGTGTGGCAGATATATTTCTTTAGTAGATGGTGGTTCTGTAGCTTTGCAGGGAGTAATAAAAGAATGGAGGTAGAATAGAAGAAAAGACAGAAAAGGTTAACAGGAGAATTTGTGGTTGGCCCCAGTCTGCTCCATTACAGGGTATGGCCTCTTGGGGGAACATCATTCTGGGAATTTGACTGAGCTTATCCCATGCCTCTGGTGGACTGAGTGTTGGACTGTAGAGAAGAGAGACACTGTTCTGTGCTCTGGGGATAGGAAATTGTTGTCTGAAATGTCGGAAAGTCCGAGCTGGCTTGGGGATCCCTGGGCCTGAGACGAAGCCAGGGGCTGTGAGGTTCTCAGACTCTTGAACATTCAGGCACTGCTGGGAGTTGTGGAAGAGTCCAGAAAGTCGTCAGAGGCCAGCGGGCTGAAGACAGTGTCTAGCCGGGGCGGGCGTGGGGTTGGGGGTAGTGGAACTCTGGTTTGTCTCAGTGGGTGATTGTCCCAAGCTTGGCAGCTATGGCTGGTAGGCCTTCTACAGGAGAATTAAGCTGTAGGTGATATTGATGAAAGAAATAGTTCATGGTTCTAAACAGTTTATTGGTTGTTCACGATGGAAAATGGATGCATAAAACCATACCCCTTTCTTGGGGTCATTTTGAGATTAAATATTTTTTGCAGGGAGGAATATCTGGAAAGTGAAACTTATTTGGCTAAATCCTCTGGGCCTCTAGGTACTTCAGCATGGAGAACTTTGTGTTGGGCCTACATGACCACAGGGCACATTTCTTTATGCAAGGAGTGTGGCACATGTTACAGGCCCAGAGTCTGGAAGGGAGCTGGGAGTTGCCTAAGCCTCAGGTCTGTGTTCACCTGAGTCTCCTGGTCTCAACCTGTTCTACCTTATCAAACTTCCTGGCATGGTTTTATGTTGCACAGGACTCTGTCGAAACTATGAGGCTGAGTCCTAAGGGAATCAAGGTGAGTTGGGAGGAGTGCCTCAGTTGGGCAGGCAGCATCAACTCTAAGACTACAATGCAGAGTCTAAAATGGAGGAAGTTAAAGGTAAAGTTAGCCCAAGTCCTAGCCACTGTATGTCTCTGGTAGAGAGAGGTTCAATAGATTAGCAAGGAGTCATGGAGGAATGGAGATGGGCTAGACAGAATGGCCAGAAGGCACAGCAGGAAAGAACAAAGGGAGCCCTGGGACTATACCATGAGGCTGAGCCTCATGCTTCACACATCTTTAATAATTCAATAGTATTTGGCACAGATTGCTGGGCTAAAATATATGCTGCCTGACTCGTGAGAAACAGGCAGTTGAAAATGTATTTATATTTTTAAAATTTTGTAGTTGTGTCAAAACTATAATGTTTGTATGTTGAAAGAAAAATGTTTTTATTTTCATCTTAACCACCATTACTTGTTAATGAAATACGTGGGCCTCTGGGCCTTATGTACTTCTCAGACACTGGAATAAGGTTGCCACTGAAATAAGGTTGTCACTGGAATAAGATTGCATGCCAGCACCCTCATTTCTTGTTCTACTTTGATTCTCAACACTTGCTTTTTCCCTCCCCACCAGAATTCAATGTGGAAATGACATGACATTTTCAAAAGGAGTGTAGTATGATATAATGTTGAATTGGTACATTACCTTGAACTAGCACTTCACACAATGTCTGACAGATCTCAAGTATTAGTGTATTTCCAACTATTTTAGCACATCACATGGTACTTGTGTGCTTCTGAGGACACTCATTCATGCTCTCAGTAATTAGCAGGGTCGGGGCTTGAACTCAAGCCTTCTGACTCTGAACTTTATTGCATCATGCCTGTGTCATAAGATTTGCAGGATTAAGGTTTTCACAGCTTCCTCTCCCCATGACCTTTCCTGGATTTCAAACAAAATTGAAATTACTATTTTTCAAAACATGTGGAAGTGCTTGAAACTCATGAAAATGATTTTAAGTCATGTCTACATTTTTTTTTTTTATTTAATGCATACCTCCTAGTCTGAGCAGAGATTAAATAACTTTACAATAGCCTTAAAATGACTACAAGAAGAACTGTTTAAAGTTTGAAACCATGATAGTACATTTCACATTAACTTGTAATTATTTTACAGCTAATTTTTAATCTGACCTGAAGCTAGAGCCACATATCACTTTTCTCCCGTTGTCAGGACAGTACTTATAAATGCAACCTCTTCACCAGCTGCTGCCTCAGTCGGCATTGGCCACACTGGAAAACATCCAGTTCTTCCTGCGTGTAATTTCTAAATCTCAACAGACCCATGCAAAAATGAAACATAACTATAATCTTTCATGTTGGTCATAGTTTTATTTAATTATCTGAAACTTGACCTGATAAATAGTGCAATCAGAAGACTTGGAGTTTCACAGTAACTACTTCCACACCATTTCTGTTCTCATATAATGTGAAACAGGTCTTGAAAATTTTGCTCTAAATTATGTAAACTCTTAATGATTAAGCATCTTCAAGTTGCTTTTATTGCTTTGTGTGGTGGTTCCTAAATGTCAATAAATTTCAATCCAGCCAAATGAAATTTTTCTCGTATACTTTTTAAGACTTTATTTTACCCTAAAATTATAGAAGTGATGAAAGATAAGTAGTTAGAGCTAAGAAATAATAAATCATTACAAAGAAAATTTCTTTTCAAAGAAACAGTCACTGAACATAAAATTAAAAACACATTTATATTGTGTCCATGAAACAGAGCCAAGTTCAGAAAGACTTCTGACTAGTGGAAAACCATTCTCCATTTCAAAACAAATTTATCAGCAAGTAGAAATAAGCTAAAAATTAATGGAATATCTTATAAATGTCAAGAATTTTGTATTATCATAAACACACCAAGGAAAGCTTGCACATTGCGGATGAGAAAATGATAGTTGACTGATTAAACAAATCTCCCAACTTGGTCAGTGAATACCCAAGTGTGGTTTACTTCACAGACATTGCACTGCCTTCACATAAAGAACATGTGGTGAGGACCTTGGTATAAACATAGTTGTTAAACATATAAAAAGAGGATATTGAGTTTTATTGGCAGACTATTTGGTTGAAATATGAAATGGGATATGAAATTTTCTAGGACCCAATTAGTGCTAACTGTGATTGTTGACATTTATTGAGCCACCTTGATTTTTTTGTCTCTGTAACAAAATAGACAAGCAAAACAACTTATAAACTTATAAAATAATATTTACTTGGGATTAAAGATTTTAAGAGGTTTTGTTTCATGGAGGGGAGTAGAGTGGAGAACAGGAGCTCACCTTATGGTGTCCAGGAAACAGAAGGAGAGATGGAGAGATGGAGAGATGGAGAGAGAGAGGGGGGGGCAGACATTGGAGGAGAGGTGAGGAAGAAACTCATTCAGAGAAGGTCTCCTCTGGTTAGTGATTTGTTTCAGAAAATAGCCTCACAGACATACTCAGAAGTTTCTTTTATTCATACCCATGGACTATTTCACTCCAAATAAATTCACAACCAAGATTAAGCAGCACAAATTGTATAGCTTCCATACATTTTCTAAAAGTGATTTGTTCAGCTCTTATGCTGTTTTATAGCACAGACCTCAAAAATTAGATGGGTGAGAATCTGTAATATGGAGAAAAAAGTTGATCCTGGATTGCAGTAGCACCATGTTTGCATCTTCTATTTGTTATCTCTCTGATCTAGAATCAATTTCTATGTCCATGACTAAAGTCTTTCATTTATGTACTGAGATGATAGGATACAAAATTTGTGAGGTTCTTATTTTATTAAGCACATTGTAGCTTTATAGAGCACTCCCAGTGGTCTGTGAGAATACATCAGAATGTGGTTTCTACAATGTAGAGCTAAAGAAACTCTTTGTGAGTAGACACTGAGAAGTATAGTGGATGGAACTTCTCTTAGTAAGGGTTTCTATTGCTATGAAGAGAAACTATGACCATGGCAACTCATATAAAGAAAAATATTTATTTGAGGTCTGACTGACCAGACCAAATTATCTGAGTTTAGAGGTTTAGTCTATTATCTACGTGTTGAGAAGCATGGTGGGGTTCAGCCAGACATGGTGCTGGAGTGGGGCTGAGAGCTCTATACCTAGATCCTCAGAAAGGAAGAGACAGTTAGCCACCAGACCTGGCTTGAGCATCAGAAACCTCAAAACCCAACACCTGTGACACAATTCCTCTATTAAGGCCACACCTCCTAATAGTGCTGCTCCCTATGAGCCTATGGGGACCATTTCATTCCAACCACCACAAAATCATTAAAATGCTTTACCAATTGCAACCTGTAAAATTATTGTAGATTTCTTGTCAGAAAATGCAATATGTTTGTTATCACCTTGTTTCTGTGGGTCAGGAGTCATGATCATAATTTTCTTGGACTTGCAAGGCTGCATTCAAAGTATCTAATGGTTATGTTCATCTCTGAAGCTTGGTCCTTTTCCAAGTTTAAATTGTTTTTAGAATTTATTTATGTGTGTTTGCAAAATGCAGACCCTGATTTCTTTATTGGTTATTAAGTTTTAGAAGCTACCTGAAATATCTTTCTGTGTGTTTCTCTCATCAACCCACTCAAAGCCTTAGAAATCACATCTTAAAATTTAGTAACACTAGTCTTTTCCTTGTTCCTACAAAGGCAAGTATGAGTAGTGGATTTATTAGTGTACTACTTCAAAATTTATGTCTATCTAGAACCCAACAGAATTACCATATTTAGATATAGAGTCTCTGCAACTGGGGAAGGACACATTGAGGTTGGGTAGTCCCTAACATTATAAATGGCTATCTTGTCAAAGCAGAGCAGAACACATCTGATAATGGTGATTCATGCTATTCTCGAAGACTAAGGTAGAATGATCACAAATTCAAGGCCATCATAAGCAACTTAGTGAGATTATGTTTCAAAATAAAGTAAAATGAAAACTTAAGATGTGCCTCAGTGATAAATTATTTCTTAAAAGTGTAAATATACTGCAATTTATCAAGTTATTATATACATATATATTTAATATCGCATATATATTTAATATCACATACATATTTAATATCATATATATATATGCATGAAAGCATAAGGAAGTAGATATATAGACATAAAGGGAAGATGGTCATATTACAATAGATGACTAATAATATATTGGAGTTAGTCTGTTACAAGCCAAGAAACACTAAGGATTGTTGACAATTACCTGAAACTAGCATAGAAAATGAAGGCTTTCTTATTTAGAGCCCACAGAAAGAGCATGGCCCTACAGACAACTTGAATTTAGATTTATCCTACAGAAGTATGAGAACACAAATCTTGGTTTTAGGGGCTAACTTTTGAATGCTTGACTATATGGAGAACTGATGAAATAAAATATGAGATGACAATGAGACTAGCATCCTGTTATGTTAGACTAATAACAGTATCAAGTCAAAGGAGCGATATTCCATAACTGTTGCCATGTTCTGTTGCTTAGAAGAGCATTAGCTATTTCCCTATGATGAAAGGAGAAGGAAATGCAAGGGAATGAATCTGTCTGGTCATTTCAAGATTGTCCTGTCACATCAGTGCAAAGTTAGATTGTTTGTCCTTACGAGAGTGGTATATAGTATAGTGGTGTAGAGTCAGAGTTCTCTAGAGGAATTCATAGAATCAATACATACATATACATATACATATACATATACATATACACGTATATACACATATATGCACATATATGCACATATATACACATATATACACATATACACATACATATACGTGTGTGTGTGTGTGTGTGTGTGTGTGTGTGTGTGTGTGTGTGTGACTTCTTAGAGTGTTTAACAGATCATGGTTCAGCTAGTTCAACAATGATCGCCTATTAAAAGAATGTCCAAGAACCAGAAGCACAAGGCTACATATCTCAGCTGATCCTCAGAATACTTCAGAATCCTGAAAAAGCGCTAGTATCAGTGAAGGAATGTACATGGCAGCAAAAGTAAGGGCAAGCAGGCAAAGAACAAAATCTCTTTCCTTCCTTGTTCTTTATCTAGGTTGAGAGGAGATGGTATGGCCCAGATTAAAGGTGGGTGTTTTGATATCAAGCGATATAGATTTAAGGTGTTTCATTCTAAATCAAATGATCCAATTAACTTAAAAATCCCCCACAATGTGCCCACTAACTTGGAATTTAGTTAATTACTGATGTAGTCAATTTGACAACCAGAACAGCCATCTCAAGAGGGTCTTTGGAATTGAATTAACTAGCTCTGTCTAGGGTTCCTCATATTCTCTAATGATTTCAATATAGCTGTCCTTGGCTACTTTGTGGTTCTTCTTTCTTCTACTCTTCTCTACCCCTTTTCTTCCACCTCTTCAACCCAGTAACACTAGATAAAGAGAAAAAAGGATAGAGAGGAAAGAGGTCCATGAATTAAGTCAGGGGTCAGAAGGACGGTGACATTATCATTAGATTACTTTCTGTTGATTAAGGTATTGAGTTCCTTGAGGAAAGTTTGATCTTCATCATCAGGGCATCTAATTTCTTCTTTTTGTTTCTTCTTTCCATATTGCTACTTTTTTTATTAGATATTTTCTTGATTTACATTTCAAATGCTATTCTGAAAGTTCCCTATACCCTCCCCCCTGCCCTGCTTCCCTGCCCACCCACTCCCACTTCTTGGCCCTGATGTTCCCCTGTATTTGGGCATATAAAGTTTGCAAGACCAAGGGGCCTCTCTTCCTAATGATGGCCGACTATGCCATCTTCTGCTACATATGTAGCTAGAGACATGAGCTCTGGGGTTTCTGGTTAGTTCATATTGTTGTTCCTCTTATAGGGTTGCAGACCCCTTCAGCTCCTGGGGTACTTTCTCTAGCTTCTCTATTGGGGGCTGTGTGTTCCATCATATAGATGACTATGGGCATCCACTTCTGTATTTGCCAGGCACTAGCATAGCCTCATTCGACATCAGGATCCCTTCAGAAAACTCTTGCTGGCATATGCAATAGTGTCTGGATTTGGTGACTGATTATCACATTGCTATTTAACAAACCATGATCAACAACAAACAAACAACAATCCACAACAACCAACAATCCATTCCACCTCTCCGCACCCTAGCATTTATATACTGTTTGAAAAGTTTTCAGCTTTCAAAACATCACATAATCTCAGAAACTATCTGCAGCAGGCAAAACCACACTCCTGCACGAGCATTAGGCAAATCTTAGCTGCTGTGGACAATCAGAAGCAGCCCTGTAGCCTACACCTAGGATTAAAACAAAAACATATTTCTGTGTTTTAAGGAAATCAAAATTCCTAAGTTGTCACTATAATCCATAAAGTATCCACTCTTAGCTGCTTAGGAGCTGAAGGGGTCTGCAACCCTAGAAGAGGAACAACAGTATGAAATAACCAGAACCCCCAGAGCATGTGTCTCTAGCTCTACATGTAGCAGAAGATGGCCTAGTCGGCCATCATTGGGTGGAGAGGCCCCTTGGTATTGTAATCTTTATATACCCCAATACAGGGGAATGCCAGGACCAAGAAGTGGGAGTGGGTGGGCAGGGGAAAAGGGCGGGGGAGGGGGGAACTTTCAGGATAACATTTGAAATGTAAATTAAGAAAATATCTAATAAAAACTAATTGATAAAAAAGGACTCCTTTCTATTGGATTGCCTTGTCCAGCCTTGATATGAATCTTTTGCTTTGTTTTATTGTATCTTGTTTTATCTCCTTTGGCTGTCATATGTTAGAGGCCTGCTCATTTTCTGAAGAAAGAACAGATGGAGAGTGGATCTGCAAGAGAGGGGAGATAGGAGGGAGCTAGGAGGAGTTGGGGAAGCAAAGCTAAAACCATCCAGTGGGGAAAAGACAGCATTTTCAACAAATGCTGTTGGCTCAACTGACAGTTAGCATGTAGAAGAATGGGAATTGATCCATTCTTATCTCCTTGTACAAAGTTCAAGTCTAAGTGGATCAAGGAACTCCACATAAAACCAAAGACACTGAAAATTATAGAGGAGAAAGTGGGGAAGACCCTCGAACAAATGGGCACACGGGAAAAATTCCTGAACAGAACACCAATGGCTTGTCCTGTAAGATCAAGAATCAACAAATGGAATCTCATAAAATTGCAAAGCTTCTGAAAGGCAAAGGAAACTGTCAATAAGACAAAATGGCAACCAACAGATTGGGAGAAGATCTTTATCAATCCTAAATCAAATGGGGGCTAATATGCAATATATACAAAGAACTCAAGAAGTTAGACTCCAGAGAACCAAATAACCCTATTTAAAAAATGGGATACACAGCTAAACAAAGAATTCTCAACTGAGGAATATCAAATGGTTGAGAAGCACCTAAAAATGTTCAACAACCTTAGTCATCAGGGAAATGCAAATCAAAACAAACCTGAGATTCCACCTCACACCAGTCAGAAAGGCTAAGATCAAAAACTCAAGTGACATCAGCTGTTGGTGAGAATGTGGAGAAAGAGGAGCACTCCTCCATTGCTGGTGGTATTGCATGCTGGTACATCCACTCTGGAAATCCATTTGGCAGTTCCTCAGAAAAGTAGACATAGTACTACCTGAGCTGGATCCTCAAACTTGTAATAAGGACACATGTTCTACTATGTTCATAGCAGCCTTATTTATAATAGCTAGAAGCTGTAACGAACCCAGATGGCCCTCAACAGAGGGATAGATACAGAAAATGTGGTATATTTACACAATGGAGTACTACCCAGGGATTAAAAACAATGAATTTATGAAATTCTTAGGCAAATGGATGGCTGTAGAGGATATCATCCTGAGGAAGGTAACACAATCACTTAAGAACACACATGATATGCACTCACTGATAAGTAGATATTAGCCCAGAAACTCAGAATACCTAAGATACAATTTGCAAAACACATGAAACTCAAGTGTGACAAAAGTGTGGATACTTCAATCCTTCTTAGAAGGGGGAACCAAATGCACATGGAAGTAGTTACAGAGACAATGTTCGAAGCAGAGACTGAAGGAATGACCATCAAGAGACTGCCCCACCTGGGGTCCATCCCAAAAACCACTACTAAACCCAGACACTATTGCAGATGCCAGCAAGATTTTGCTGACAGGAGCCCGATATAGTGGTTTCCTGAGAGACTCTGCCAGTACCTGGCAAATACAGAAGAGGATGTGCACAGTCATCAGTTGGATGGAGCACAGGGTTCCCAGTAAAGGAGCTAGAGAAAGAACCCAAAGAGCTGAAGGTGTTTGCAGCCATATAGAGGGACCAACAATGTGAACTAATCACTACCCCCAGTGCTCCCTGGGACTAAACCACCAATTAAAGAAATCACATGGTAGGAAGTAAATAAAGTAAGTAAGTAAGTAAGTAAGTAAGTAAGTAAGTAAGTAAGTAAAATAAATAAATAAATAAATAAATAAATAAATAAATAAATAAATAAAATTGTTTTAGGTGTTCTGTATGAATGAAGAGTCTATTTTCAACTAAAGAAAGAAAGAAAAAAAGTAAAAAAAAATAGAATGATCAGTATATTTTCAAAATGATGATACTTTCCTTTAAAATCTATCAGTTAATATTTGTGTGTGTGTGTGTGTGTGTGTGTGTGTGTGTGTGTATAACTGGGTTTTATAATACATAGGCTATTGGCTGTTCTTTTTGGTGAAAATTGGATTCCACTTGAAACTGTAAACAACAGACATAGATTAAAAACTAAACTGTACCCTCTTAAAACATTATTAGCCCTCTAAGAGCCAATAGTTACCTGATATCACTCTATTGGCCATCTACTATATAATCAGCATCTTGCAAGCCTATTAAGGATACTTTAGTATATAATCAATATTTCAAATGACACATGATCTGGTTAGAGGGAAATTGAGATGTGTCAGACAGTAAAATCATTGTTGGAAGTAACTAAGATATATTTACATAAAACATTGCTATGTTCAACAGATACCAACTTTCACAGATTTAGAGTACAATTAGCAAAAAGCAAACCAAACCAATCAGCCAAACAAATAAAGCTTATTCTACTGCTGACTTTTTTTTCATAATAGTTTATATTTTCTATTTGTTTTGAGTTTGTCATTTAGCCCAGGCTGTCTTTGCATTATTGATCTTCTTGCCTTAGCTTTTAAGTTTGGGAATTAGAATTGTGTACCGTTACACTTTGCCCTAAGTTGCTCTTCTCCCTCCACCCCTGTATATGTCTGTCTGTCTGTCTGTCTGTCTGTCTGTCTGTCTGTCTGTCTCCTCTTTCTCATTTTTATTTTTATTGATACGTGTCATGAAAGATTGAAACTGAATGCCAGATTAAGGCTCTGTACTGTTACAAATGTAAATTTCTTCTCCTTGTTGTCACTTATCCTTCATTTCTTTATACACTTAACATTTTCTTTCTTTAAGTCTTCACTGGAAAGCATTAAAGGAGAATTTTTACATAGTTGTAAATATGACTTCTGGAGAAGCTAAAAGCTCAGCAATCACATTTAGCAGGAGCCATGCTTATTTTTCACTTTCCTTTGTAAAAAAAAAAAACAAAAAAACAACTAGTGTGTATTAATGGTGAAAATGAGTTGCATGCAACAATTTTTTCTCATTTATTTTATGCTTATTTGTGCTTGGCTGTGCGTGAGCCTCTCTCTCTCTCTCTCTCTCTCTCTCTCTCTCTCTCTCTCTCTCTCTGTGTGTGTGTGTGTGTGTGTGTGTGTGTGTGTGTGTGTGTGTGTGTATGTATGTATTTTATGTACCTGGTGTTCACACAAGCCAGAAGACAACATCAAGTTGCCTTAAACTGGAGCTAACATGCTTCTGAGACACCACATTGGTTAAAGGAACGAAACCCAAGTTGTCTGCAAGAGCAGCATGTGCTCTTAGCTGTTGAGCCATCTCTCCAGCCCCAATTGTGACATTTTTTTATGTACATACAAAATGTACTTTGATTAAATTTATTCTTCTACTATTATCTTTCATTCCTTACCCCCTTAGAACTCTTCTGCTTCTACTTCTTTCTACATTCATGCATTTTAAATTTTCAAATCTATATTTGGCATCCAGTTTTGAATCAAAATCTTTACTAGAACTGTGAAATACAGTCTGATTTTTGAGCTAGACAACTCTCTAATACATGTTATGGATTTCTTCTGGAAGTTCTCATTTTTTTTCAATTTTTTTATTAGATATTTTCTTAATTTACATTTCAAATGCTATCCTGAAAGTTCCCTCCTCCCTCCCCCCTCCTTGTTCCCCTGCCCACCCACTCCCACTTCTTGGCCCTGGAGTTCCCCTGTATTGGGGCATATAAAGATTGCAATACCAAGGGGCCTCTCCTCCCAATGATGGCCAACTAGGCCATCTTCTGCTACATATGGAGCTAAAGACACGAATTCTGGGGGTTCTGGTTAGTTCATATTGTTGTTCCTCTTTTAGAGTTGCAGACCCCTTCAACTCCTGGGGTTCTATCTCTAGTTTCTCCATTGTGGGCCCTGTGTTCCATCATATAGATGACTGTGAGCATCCACTTCTGTATGAGACAGCTATAGCAGTGTCCCTTCAGTAAACACTTGATGTCCTATGCAATAGTGTCTGAGTTTAGTGACTGATTATGGGATGGATCCCCTGATGGGGTAGTCTCTGTATGGTTCATCCTTTCGTCTTAGCTCTAAACTTTGTAACTCCTTTCATGGGTATTTTGTTTCCTATTCAAAGGAGGAATGAAGTATCCATGGGTCCTTGTGTTGTTTAGATATTAGAATAATTGTGACTTCATAGAATGAGTTAGGTAGTGTTCCTTCTCTTTCTATTTTATGGATTAGCTTGAGGAAAATTGGTATCAAGTCTTCTTCAAAGGTTTGGTAGTACTCTGCACTAAATCCATCTGGCCCTGGGCTTTTTGAGGTTGGCCAAGAAGTGGGAGTGGGTGAGTAGGGGAGCAGGGTGGAGAGAGGGTATAGGGAACTTTCCGGATAGCATTTGAAATACAAATAAAGAAAATATCTAATTTTAAAAAAACCAATAAAAACCCTCCAATGAACATTACTTTATTTTAACCCATGGCACAGTCTTATGCCATAATCACTTTAAATAATTCAAGTGAGATTATATTTAGAAATGAAGTCTAGCATAAAAATTAATGGCTAGCAAAGTTAAAAAAAAGTTATAAAGTTACAAAATAAATGAATGGCACGTGATCAAGAATACAGACAATGAAGAAACCCTGTCAACCTCAGGCAAGGCAAGAAGGTGAAGCTGCTCAGATCTCATAAGATCTGTCTAGTTTGCACGAGGAGTTTGTAAAGTAAATAGAAATAACATCTCTGAGTTACTGGAGAAGAAAAGGTTAGGTATTACTTATCAGAATTCTTATAGAGAAACTGAAATATTTTCCTCATTGAAAGAAAACAATCTTTAAAGGTTTATTAATCATTTCGTGCATTCACAATAGAAGGCCTAGTTAAAATATTACTAAATATTTGGTTGAGGATCAGTTTAGAGGAGATGGCTTTGACATTCAAAGTTTATGAGAAAAAAATCAGCTATCTTTTAAATTTGCTTTAATGTCAAAATAAATAAGGCAACTTTAAAATTCAATAAAAACATGATTAGTCTGTTTTAAAAAGAATTTCCAAAATTCAACCCATGAGCTTTTTTTCAGGAGATATCATATGTGAAAATTAATTATCCTAACTTAACTTCAGAAGTTCAAATGCAAAATAAAGCTCACAGCACAATGAAGATATTTCCTCTTCAGTATTAAAGAATTACTTTATATTTTTAGATCCTATTCTGTGCTAATGGGTAATTAAGCTCATCTGGCAACATCCTTCTCAATAGCATCTTGTTTGCATTGAGGACGTTCTGACATCATTGTCATTTCCATTAACTATTCTGTGAATGTAAGCTGGTGACTTTCTGCCTGAGCCAGCTGCTGATGACAGTGTAGCAAGCATAATCACAGCTGACTGCAGAGTTTCATGTTTTCAAGAGAAGCCCCTTCATAGACTGCTTGAATCATCCTTATAATCTGGTTCCCAGACACCGTCCCCTTAACCAGCAAGTGCCTCTGCATGCTCTTACAAGCTGTTGTCCAGTCTTTACTTCCTAAATTACTTCCAACTTCTGTGTTTAACTGATTCTTTACCTACACTGTTTTAGCCCCTTTTCATTTTTCTGTTCTGAATTTTTTAACACATATTTTTTAGAGCCACATGAAAATTAAGATAATCTAAGTGAATATAGGCTCAGTTTTAGTAACATCCATAAACTATCCTATCAGTTTAATCCCTCTCTTATGCTTTCTTGCAAGTTATCTTTATGTATTTGTATGTTAATGTATAAAATAAAAAAGAAATTGTACATAAAAAAGAAAACTTGTATCATTCTCTTTTGAGTAAAAGAACTGTATAAAACACTTAATCAAATTTTTGGATCAAATGGTGTCTCTAGTTGTCTTTGTAAGCACCATGGACTAAGGGAATTCTTGGAAGGCTAACAAGTTTGAAATCAACTGGATTAAGGGTCAAATAAACTGGAGATGCAAATAGAAATAGGCAGTGCGTCTAACAGGTCTGGTCTCGAGTATTATGACCTGATGCTTAAGGTGAAGTACTACAACTAGGTCTGAACAAAGCTAGGTAAACAGGATTTTAAATTTCACTAGGATTTCAGCTAATATGAATCCCAAGTCCTGCAATGGCATCACTATCAAATGTATTTATTTTGTAAAACTCTGTATCTTTGGCAGTGGATTAATAATGCAAAGATCACATTTTGATGTTTCTGAGAGGTCTGTGGAAATTAAAGTAAGTACTATGCGTGGTTTCTTAGAATATTCTCTTCATCTTCCCAAGATAAAATAGGAAAGATTCCATCTCACAAATAAGCACTTTAAAGATTTAATTTTACATAACAAAGTATTTAACAGTTAATGTCCATTTTAGACACTGAACTGGGTACTTAAAACCATGTGATTGACTATGAGAATAAAAGTAAAATTATTTTAAAAAAAACAAACAGAACCTCCTAAGTGGTGCATAGAAATGATGTCACCAAAATCTGAAAACACTCTCCAACAGTTTATGTTTATATAATAATGTCCTGCTGATGCTCTGATGCAAAAAGGCAAAAAGCCTTAGAGAAAATGAGCTATTTGAACCCAAGCTGCTGAATGCATTTAAGCCCTGTAATTTTGTCAGAATATTACATCATCCAAATGGAGGAGATAAACTGGAGGTGTAAGGGATATGAAATGCACTTTGTGTTCTTGACTCCCGAGACAGTAGATTTCAGAAGGCGATAAAGTTAAAACTGCTGTAAAGAAAAGGTAAACTCCAGAGCTGCCCATGATGAGACCTGGATGGGGAGAAACCAAGGTACTGCCCTTAGCATAAAACACATGAACTTTTTTATTATTATTAAAAATGTAATTTTCAAATGCTGGAGATGGAGTTGTAAAGCATCTGCAAAGTGTGGATGAGGGACTGTTATATATATATAATTTCTACATTATTATTAATCAAGAAATTTCCAATTTGAAGATATTAAGCCAGGAACAAAGTAAAATTGCTTTGGATTTTCAACAATGAGAGAAAATTTTCACTGGGTATAAGTAATAGCAAAATCAGAAAAAAATTATACAATAAAAATCACATCTTTCTAACTAGCATGCCTAAGAGGTAAAAGACTCTGTCAATTCCTGAAATTGAAAGTGGAGTTGGTTTGTTCATAAAATACTGATGCTCTTTAGTCAATCTAGTTTTGGGTTGAGGGGAAAGTTATCATTCTGTTACCTCCACTGACAATGATTTGTAGTAGGCAATTAGTCTATGCCAAATTTGCTGAGTTTTGCCCTGTGGATATCTTCAAGGGCAGGAAAGGGCAACAGCCAAGAGCTTTACCTCTGCTGCCAGACACACAAGCTGTCAATCACCTCCCCATTATTTATATTGGACAGTTTGCTTTATCTCATATTTAATTAATACTGCCACATAATAAGGATAATAGTTTTATTTCATAGTATTGCTATGAGCACTAATTGCATCAATGAAATACATAGTATTATCTTCTTGTATTGTAGTAAGTTTAAAATGTTAGTTACTACAATGATATTTTTAAAAAGTCTATAAAACAATCCATGTGACTTAACAAGAACTCTTTCCAGAAAAAAAAATCTTATGAAAGAATTCTACCTTGTATGTAATTCAGCTCAAGAAGTTTAGGGTTACTGGCTCCCAAAGTTTCAAAATTTAGTATACAAATAATAGTACAACTTTTAAAACTATTTAATTATGTTTATAAAATTAAATCCTATTCAGACATTTGGAGAAAATGGGAAGTGTGTCAGTGTGAAATCTGTTTGAAAATCATCAAGTTCTGCTGAATCATTTTTCTTTTCATCATACACAGTAGATGTTGTGTAGAAAATGCAGTTACCTTCCTATTAGCTACCTAATCAGCATCAAAATGTTTATTTGCTTCAGTGTGAGAAACATCAGGATGTTTTTCTACTGAAACTTTTGACTTAGATGGAAGACCTACAACACTTTGAATCAACTCATAGCATTAATTAACTTTATTTTTTTTTTTGCATTGAATCTGACCATTATGATTGAAGCTATATTATTTTTCTTTTTCTATTTTTTACAATATCTACAAAAATTGGTGAATAGAAGGCAAAATTTAAATAAGCCTGGCTTTACCAGTATAGTTATTCAAGAATATTTTAAGCTTTCAGTTCTGGAAAAGTTCTGGAAACAAAGGATAGACTAATGAGCCTTTGATATGGTTTCGGTGTGAAGTGTCCCCTAGAAGAATAGTATGTTGAAGGCTTGCCCTTCAGCTGGTAGGTTCAATCTCTGATGGGTGATTAGACCATTAGAAGTCTGATTTTATCAATATATTAATACATTGATGAATTTCTAATTTGATGGCATTATTGGGAGATGGTGAGGGGTAAGGCTGGTTGGAGACAGTGCATTTAAAATGTACCTTATCTCTGATTTCTTCCCTTTTTGCTGCTTCCCAGAAACCTGGACACCATAAACTCTGATTCATCACACCCCTATGCCCTGGCATTCTGTCTTACCACAGGTACAGAAACTGGAAGTAGCTTATCATAGAGTGTTACTTCTGAAACCATGAGCCAAACTAATTCCTATCCTGAGGATGTCTGGTCTGTGGTTCCGCTGCAGCCAGGATCTGTGTTTATGTCCATGGCCTGGGTTACCACCCAGCCCATGTGGATGTCTGTGGTCTGTGCTTCCTCCTGAAGCCACACTGATGTTCATGGGCTGTGCTGACACCAAGGGCAATGCTGATGTGAGTGAGCTGTACTGCCACCTGAGGCCATGTTGACACATTTTGCCTGTACTTTCACTGGAAATAATGCTGGGGTCCATGGCACAAGCTAATGCCTGAGTCTATGTGGATGTCTATGGTCTGTGCTGTCACCGAAAACCATGAGTAAGTTCATGATCTGTGCTCTTGCAGACTGTAAAAGGCAAGGAAGTACTTTTGTCATGGTATTGATGACAAAAGGCTCACAGTTGAGAAAGACAGACATACAAGACTTCTGTGACAACCGCTACTCTTCACTCCCCACGAAGAATAACAGCCTAGACAGAAAGCCATAAAAGAGAACTCTTAAAATTGTACTAAGGGTGTTAATTCTTCACAATTGATGGCTTAGGGCAGGTGTGTAGGAAGAACTCAGTTTTATTTAAGGGGCTGGTCACTGGGCTTTGACCAAGCTTCAATGAATACATGAGCAATACAAATCAGACTTGTTTTCCCTTCTTCTTCTTCTTCTTCTTCTTCTTCTTCTTCTTCTTCTTCTTCTTCTTCTTCTTCTTCTTCTTCTTCTTCTTCTTCTTCTTCTTCTTCTTCTTCTTCTTCTTCTTCCTCTTCCTCCTCCTCCTCCTCCTCCTCCTCCTCCTCCTCCTTCTGCTCCTCCTCCTCCTCCTCTTCTTCTTCTTCCTCCTCCTCCTTCCTCCTCCTCCTCTCCAACTCCTTCTCCTTTTGCTTCTGCTTCTTCTCCTGCTCCTGCTCTTCTTCTTTCTCCTTCTTCTTCTCATCCTCCTCCTCTGCTATCTCCTTCTCCTTCCTTCTCCTGCACTTCCTTCTTCTTCAGGGGGGAGGTTGAGGTCACAAGATTCAGGGAAGAACCCCAAATCTTGGAAGTGTGTGTTCATGGCTCATGAGGTGAAATCATCACACCAAATAATCAATGAAAATATGAAAAAAATTACTATTTATGATAGTGGAATGATCTCATCCCTAGACTAAGACCTCCAGGCAATCAATGGTTGCTGATAGAAGGAGAATCAGTTTTTCTCGAGGGATGCATTTCCTGATAGGTTATTCAATCCCAAGTGGTGGTCATCCCTAAACATGTATATCAGAACCATGCTAATAAATATAAATTCATATACAGATATATGAATATATGTGTGTGTGTAATTTATATATTTGTGATTTTATACACACACACACACACACACACACACACACACACACACATATATATATATATATATATATATATATATATATATAGAGAGAGAGAGAGAGAGAGAGAGAGAGAGTTTGTGTGTCTGTATTATTTAAGGAAGACAAGATTATGAATTTGAAGTTGAGTGTAAAAGACATGGAAGGTGTTAGAAAGAGAAGAGGAGGCAGAAATGGTATAAATATAACACATAACATACTCAAATTAATAAAACATTTTAACAGTACTCATTCAAAATAATAAAATCCTTTAATTATAAAAACTGGTCTTTTGGCTACTTTATTGAGTTTTTATATCTACCACCCTTCTCCACCCTTTCAATCTCTAAACACTATGTAGGTGAGAAAGAAGTTTAAAGGGGAAAGAGAGTATAGATCTCTTTAGACAACTTCTTGGTGATTAAGGCCACTATGTTCCTTGGGGCAAGTCTAATCATCATCGGGATATCTTCAGTTTCTCCCTCTTATGCTTTTGCTCATGACCAAATGACAAACCACCACAATAGGAACCATCAATAGAAGCTGGGGAAGCAGTAGCTGCCACCCCCGCTCAGAGCTCAAATACTTATATACCCTCTAAGGTCCCCAGAATTTCAAATGTAAACTATCTGCAGATGGCAGAATTATGCCTCTGCCAGAGCATGAGACAAATCACAGTTAGCTTCTGTGAACAATCTGAAGCAGCCTTATATTCCATACCAGATTAAAATGAAAATCTATTCCCATAATATAAATGGGGTTTTTAAAGAAACACAGCCTCTCACTGCAGTCAATAGTTCATTGCTCCACAGTTCCACAGTACTGTGGCTAAGGTGCTGTGGCTAAGGTGCTGTGGCTAAGGTGCTTGCCTTCTGAATAATTCGATTCAATTCAGGTTTGCCAGTCCTTGTCTATTTTTTCCCTTCATGATGACTCCTTTTCCTTAGAGGCTCTGTTCAGTTCTATTCCTTGGAAACTTTTTCAATGTTGATTTTTCTCTTTATAGTATCCATGGCATTTTGCACATACCCTTTAAGGGCAAACTTGTAATATTTTTATTCCATCCTGTCTAGCTAAGCTTCCATAACATGGTTTAAGGCTCTGGAATTTGTGTGACTGCAAATGTTGCTCTGCTGTCATTTTTCTGTTGAGGCAAGGAACAAAAACTGCTTTACTTCATTAACTCTCTAGCAAGACAGGCTTAGTCTATGATTACTGAGTTTGCTGATGTTAACTAACATGGCATGAGTAGTTCTCTGGTCTCTGTTTTCTATAATTAACTAAGTCTACACCCACTCCTTCTGAGTTCTTTTATGGGAATCACAATTATGTTTTAGTTCACTGGAGTTTGGTATGACTTGGAAGTCGTCCCCTCTCATAGGGTTCTACGATTCAGTAAATGTCATAATCAGACGATGAGCACTGCTTCCTCAACATTGGGCAGTCATGAAAGAGGCATGAACGAAGCCAAGAAAACCACAGCAGTGAGGCAAGAAACATTACCCAAAAGCAGATTTGTAGCACTGAAGACACAGTGTCCTGAGGTTTTATTCTTACGTAGGAAGCCAAATTTTCTTGGAAGAATTCCACTTATGGTTTTATAGTTCTGTACACTAAACAATTCTATACATACTCTACCATTCTATATACTCACTAGACATTTCTATCAGGAATATAGCCTGCAAAATTTTTTTTGATCCACACTGGTTTCATCCAGAGATGTTGCTTCAGTGCCCATATCACAAATTATCTGTTTCCTGATAATTGTCATATCCTACAAACAAGTACCTCTCCAGAAGATGAGTGTAAGCATAAGCAAAAGATACACAGCAATGCCCAATGACAGAACTTTTATATTTCAGAAGATATAAGAAGTACTCTATTCCAAAGAGGATGTGCACTAAGTTTCTACAAGAAGGCATTTCCAGACTCTTGTTGCAAAAACATGAACACGTATTGTGCAGTAAAATCTCACTTCTCATTGGTTTCTGAAGATAGTAGACAAAGTCTTCAGTTTCATTTGTACATGAGAGTGAAATTGTGGCTGCCTTTTCCTCTCTCTGGTTATCACAAAAGTCAATGTTTCAATTTTGTTGGATTTTATTCAGAAGTACTTTACCTATATCTCTAAAATAACCTCATGCATTTACTTTTAAGAATAAAAAATCCCTATGCTATTTTAAAGAAGAAATTAAATGGTGTGTCAGTGAGATGGCCCAGTAGGTAAAAACACAAATGGCCAATCCTGAGAATCCAAGTTCAATCCCAAATGGATAGAGAGAACTGACTTCTACAAGTTGACTTCAGACAGACAGACAGACAGACAGACAGACAGACAGACAGACAGACACACACACACACACACACACACATGCTAAACAAACAAATAAATAAATAAATAAATAAATAAATAAATAAATAAATAAATGCAATAATATTTTAGGTGATTTAAATAATGTATTTAAATTGAAGTGGAGCGCTCATGTAAAAATCCAGGCTGGACTTTACCTTGCTATTCAGCCTGGGCTGAAATTTGTAATCTTTCACACCCAGTCTCTAACATTCCAATACTATAGGTCTGTACCACTATGCACAGATCCTAGGATATTGTTTTTATCAATATTATCCTGCACACAAAGTACCCTGATGTTTGTTCAGAAAATAAGCATTGTCTAAAAATAAACAACACCAGCACTGTTCCTCTCAACAAAACATTCTAAGATGAAATCTTGTTTTTTCTTCCTGCTAACAAGCTCATTAGGGATAAAACCACTCAGGAGTTTAATGTGTTTTAGAGGTGTCTTAGTATACTACTTGGAAATAGCCAGGGGCAACAATGCAGGTAAGGTAAAAGCCCTATGAAGTGATTATGTAATTTCCTTGTAACCATTAGAAATGTACATTGGAATGCTGAATAAGACTTCCCTGGACAGCCTTTCCACCAATATTGAATTCACTGATGTCCCACATTACCTGCAGCAACAAAAGGAAGAGAAGTGTCAAGAACTAATCTGCTAGCCATGTATGTGGACTCAGGAATGATTTGCAAGTGCGCAAAGACTCATTTTCTTTCCTAGATCAGGAACATCACCCAAGAGAGTTGTAATGTCTTCCTTTCTCTGTCTGTGCTTCTCAGTTTCAGTTTTTCTTTTGTCTGTTTTGTCTCTCCTGATCTCACTTTCTCACTCACACAACTAACAACAAAAATACATCTGAATCAATAGTTATGTAAAAGATTTGTAATATGTTTCCTTTAAATTGCATGCAACAGAAATCTTTCCACTTAACAATGCAGAAATAAGAGGCTATCAGTGTGAGCATGCTGTGATCAGTAGTTATTTCCTGGACCTAATCCACTTAAGATATGCTGCGGTTTGATGCTGTTTTCACATTAGATGGGAAGAAGAGCAGCCTCAAGAACAGCATCTGTGTGGTAATAAGGAGTGAAGATTTGTGTCCTGCTTTGTAGACAGTAGCTCTACAAGTTGCTAAGACTTGAGAATAAGAACAGGAGTCTCACCAAAAGTCTCCAGAGCAAATCTTGTAGAAGAAGCCTGAATAGATAGAATGTGTGTTATGGTTTATATAAGAAATATCCTCCACAGGCTAATTTGTTTGAACACCTGGTCCCCATCTGATAAAGATGTTTTGAGAGATTATGAACTCTTCCAAATGTGTGCCATACCTGGAGGACATAATATCCATCTTCAATTCTTTCCTGAGTGCTTGTGGCTCTCCTCTGCCACAGCAATGTGACCAGTGAGTGTCCTTTACAAGCAGCCTACACTCCTGCTGTTATGCCTGTCTCACATAATGTGTTTATATCTTCTGCATCTGTGAGCCAGGATATATCCTTACTTAAGTTAAACCTGCGGGGTTTAACGCAGTAAGAAGGAAAGTGACTCATTGAGTGGGCATGAAGTGAAGCCTACTTCTCTATTCATACATCCCCATCTGCCAAACTGTCTCATCAACTGGAGTCGTTTTCACTCCAATTCTGGATTGCTGGGACTTCAACTTGCTCTTTGTATATGCTAAAAAAAAGGAGTCGGTAATGATGATACATGCCCTCACAATATGTTCAAGTATCATCTTTTATGTTAGCTTTGCTGTCTCTATTTTCCAGTGGACCTTACAAGTGGATTCCCTGTTAGCTGAGTTAATTCACACTTAAGTTTGAATAACTAATAACTTTCTTACTACTTCTTGAAGTGTCCTAATATTAAAAAAAGTCAATATTTGGAATCATTTCAGACGATGAAAAAATAAAAAAGAATTTAGGCAGTTTGGGGAAGATTTCCTGATGGGTGAAGTCAGTAGACAGCTGCTCTAGCTGTTATAGAACAAGGCAAGGTCTGTATTGATGAACTAGCCACACTATGATAGCTTGGACTGAAAAGCCAGCCACAAAGCTTATGAAATTCCAGTTGACAGTGAAAAAAGGCATTGTCTTTGAAAAGGAAATATCAGGAAATGGGTCAGATGTAGACAATTTTTAATGTATCTGGGCTAGCCATCTCTTCTTTTAGTACTGAGCAGAGAGTAAGGGCTGTCACCTGAGGAACATTTGCTCAATTTACTGTCAAGCAAGAGTTGGGGAGTCACTCGTGGTGGAATGGAATCTAAATGCCACTTTTCTCCAGCCGAGAAAGTGCATCTACTTTGCTCACTCTGCTCCATGAGACTTTGAGGTGGGAGTGGGAGGCAAGGAGGTGATATAAGAACAGCGGACGATGAAGTTGGAGAGTAGCTTCTGGCTTTTGGATCCTGACCAGAGCATTTCTTTTCTGAATGCCATTTTTTCCTCTGTTCTGATGAAATAATTGTGACAATTTACATGTTCAATGTTGTTGATGGTGAAGATTCATTGAAATAATTCAGAACTTAGTAGAGAGCTAGGTTGGGAGGTTGTGTGGAAATATAGAGCTCTTCTTTTTCAGTCCCTTATCAGCTCTATTTAAATCCAAAGAACACTTGGCACATAAAAGCCAGAGCACACACAGCAGGGTGACTTTCCATGACCTTGGTTTTTCCTTCTGAGTATGCGTGTTATCCCATCTTCTATCTATGTCTTTTTAACCCAAACTATTTTCACCCCCTTGTCTTATTTTGTCCATTGCATCTATGTTTTCCAGAGGTTTAATCATATTCACACAGCAATTTTCCCTATGATGAGCCTAAGCTGACTGCAGGGAAATAAGTTAACTCACTGGGATGAATTCTCTTTGGGGAAGTATAGAGGATTAAGGAAAGTGTCTGTGGGATGAGACAAGATTCTCCTTGGAAAAACCTCAGTTATTGCAAATTCCATTAAACAAGGCTACTGATGACCAAAAATTTAAAAATCCCCATGATTCATAAAACTTGAATTATTGCCTACAATATAACATTACACATATCATTTACCTATTTATATATAAAAAAAAAAAAACTCAGAAGTTTTCCTCAAGTATAAAAGGCCTCCATATGTTCAGGGTCAACAAGAAGGCTCCAGCAGAAGAGGAGATGGGAGATGAGAAAATGCAAGTTCAGGGGAAGTCATATCTTTCTCCCCTTAAAGTTAAATTAGTTTAAATTTCCATCCAGCTTTTGTTTATGATTGCAGAAGATAGTTCCATTAGACATGTTAGCATTATGTCATAGAACGCATAGTCTGGTTGAGAGCCAGAACTAACTTAATCTACCTACCTTCTTACCTCTCTCTTCCCTTCTCCATTCTTCCTTATTTTCTTGCCTCTTCCTTTGTTTTCCCTCTCCTCCTTACTTTTATTGAAATTATTCTGTTTCATCCATTATTTTTGTAACTGTTCTTCATTCTTTCCATTTTCCTTTCTTCCTCATTTATTCTTTTCTGTTTTTTAGTTTTATACTTGTGGAATTGAATGGGTTGCAATTCTCACTTTATACCATACTTATCAACACATAACTTTCCTTTTATATTAAAATATTTATGTGATTTGATTCTCTATATCGCTCATATTAAAATCCATTTCTCTGCCATAAGCATCTATTCTTTTCTGCATTTATTCTGAGCTTTTTTTTTAAGTATTTGGTCTTTTTTTTCTCTTTATTAGATATTTTCTTCATTTACATTTCAAGTGTTATCCAGAAATTTCCCCATGCCCTCCCACATCCCCGCCCTGCTCCCCTACCCACCCCCTCCCACATAATGGCCCTGGCGTTCCCCTGTACTGGGGCATACAAAGTCTGCATGACCAAGGGGCCTCTCTTCCCAATGATGGCCAACTAGGCCATCTTCTTCCATATATGCAGCTAGAGACATGAGCACAGGGGAACTAGTTAGTTCATGTTATTCTTCCACCTATAGGGTTGAAGACCCCTTCAGCTCCTTGGGTACTTTCTCTAGCTCCTTCCTTGGGAGTCCTGTGTTCCAACTAATANAAGGATGTTGAACATTTTTTCAGGTGCTTCTCAGCCATTCGGTATTCCTCAGTTGAGAATTCTTTGTTTAACTCTGTGCCCCACTTTTTAATGGGGATATTTGATTTTCTGGTGTCCACCTTCTTGAGTTCTTTATATATATTGGATATCAGTCCCCTATCAGATTTAGGATTGGTAAAGATCCTTTCCCAATCTGTTGTTGGCCCTTTTGTCTTGTTGACAGTATCTTTTGCCTTACAGAAGCTTTGCAACTTTATGAGGTCCCATTTGTCAATTCTTGATCTTACAGCACAAGCCATTGCTGTTCTATTCAGGAATTTTTCCCCAGTGCCCATATCTTCCAGGCTTTTCCCCACTTTCTCCTCTATAAGTTTCAGTGTCTCTGGTTTTATGTGGAGATCCTTCAACCACTTAGACTTGACCTTAGTACAAGGAGATAAGTATGGATCAATTCCCATTCTTCTACATGATAACCACTAGTTGTGTGTATTTACTGATAGGTGGATCTTAGCCAAAAAGTTCAATCCCCATGATATAACTCACAAATCATATGAAGCTTAACAAGAAAGAAGGCCCAAGTGTGGTTTCTTTAATCCCACTTAGAAGGGGGAACAAAATAATCATGGGAGACAGAGGGAGGACCTTGAAGGGGAGAGAGGAGGGGGATCAGGATCAGGTATGGGAGGAGACCGGATAGAAGCCCAGAACACCAGGAGAATGGATAGAAAGATGCAGAAGTGTGGGTTGGGGAACAAGGGGAATGACTAGAAAGTTCCAGACTTCAGGGATATGAGAGGCTTCTAAGACCCAGTGGAAAGAACATCAGCAGAAATGCCTAACAGTAGGGAGATAAAACCTGAAGAAACCAAACCCAGTAGACAGACATGGCCACCAGTTGAGGAATGGGGCCACCTACCCATCTCAAAAATGTTAACCCAGAATTATTCTTGTCTAAATGAAATTCAGGGACAAAAAAAGGAGTATAGACTGAAGGAAAGGCCATCCAGAGACCACCCCACCTTGGGATCGATCCCATGTGCAGACACAAAACACCAACACTATTGTTGATGCCAAGATGTGCTTGCAGACAGGAATCTGGTGTGGCTCACTTCTGAGAGGCTCTGCTAGTACCTGACTGAGACAGATGCAGATACTTATATTCAACCATTGGACTGAGCCCTGGGATCCCTATGAAGAATTAGGGGAAGGACTGAAGGAACTGAAGGGTATGACAACCCCATAGGCATACAACAGTATCAACTAGACCAGTCCCCTCAGAGCTCCTAGAGGCTAAACCACTAACAACAAAAAAACAAAACAAAACAAAACAAAACAAAACAACAAAAACATACATGAGCTGCTCTGAGACCCCTGGTATGAATGTAGAAGAGGACTGCCTTGTCTTGCCAGTGGGAGGGGATGTGTTGGCTCTGTGGAGGCTTGATGCCCCAGAGAAGGGGGATGCTAAAGGGGGTAAAAAAGAGTGGGTAGATGGGTGTCACCCTCTTTGGTTTTCTGTATGTTTCCTGTATCCTTATAGTAATCATCTTCTTTAGGTTAGGAGATTTTTCTCCTCTGATTTTGTTAAAAGTATTTTCTGGGCCTTTGAGCAAGGAATCCTCTCTTCTATTGTTATCATTCTTAGGTTTGCTCACTTCATAGTGTTCTAGATTTCCTGGATGATTTGAGTCAGAAACTTTTTAGATTTATTATTTTCTTCGACCGATGTGTCTATTTCTTGTATTAAGTATCTTCAATGCTTGAGATTCTTTCTTCCATCCCTTGTATTCTATTCACAATGCTTGTGTCTGTGCCTTCTGTTTGCTTCCATAGAGTTTTCATTCCCAGAATTCCTTCAGTTTGTGTTTTTCTTTATTTGTGTTTGCTTATATTTCTGTTTTCAAGTCTAGAACAGTTTTATTTGTTTTCTTCAACTGTTTGTGTTTTTCTGATTTGTTTAAGGGATTTATTAATTTCTCCCAATTGTTTGTATTTTCCTGACTTTCTTTAAGAAAGTTATTCATAACTTCTTTATGGACTTCAATTAACATTATAAAATTAGTTTTACAGCCTTTTTCTTGTGTTTCTGCTATATCGGAATATTCGAGTATTGCTGTAGTAAGATAGCTGCGTTCTGGTGGTGACAGATTGCCTTGGATGTTGTTGATAATGTTCTTACACTGGGTTTGGGGTGACTGTAGGTCTAGGTGATGTTTTCCAAGTTTGTCTCTGTTGCATAGGTGTATTGTTCCTTGGTTTCTCTTTCCTCTCTGGTCTTCTTGCTGGTGTGGACT
>LR749597.1:5606-170673 GCA_902729485.2 Mus minutoides
TGCTGCTCAGGCAAACAATTCAGAGGAATGAAGAATCCTGTCTTATTCATTGCTCGTCCCTGGGGACTCCCTTCTTCACACTGCCAAGGCTGAAGTTAACTAAAGGAAAGTCACAAGGAAGCCTCTGACATGCCTTGCTCTATGTTGTACCCTGTTTTGTTTGTACTTCTGTCGGCAATACTTCCTGGATTGGGGGTAAGGATTAAGTGACATCATTTGCTAAAATGTAACTAAAGTTCCTGCATATTTACTAGGTATCCATGGGATATCAGCTTCCTTTGTTAATCAGTAAGTCCATGGTAAGTTTGGGTCAGGCATCAGGCTTAGCAAGATCTCTGTTTTTCCCTTTTTTTTTTTTTTGGTTTTTGGAGACAGGGTTTCTCTGTGTAGTCCTGGCTGTCCTGGAACTCACTTTGTAGACCAAGCTGGCTTGGAACTCAGAAATCCACCTGCCTCTGCCTCACAAGTGCTGGGATTAAAGGCATGCACCACATGTTTTTCCCTTTAATAGGAGCATTTAACATCCCTCCTCTTGCTCTCAGTAACCTCCCTCCCTCTCCTTCTCCCTCTCCCTCTCCCTTCTCTTCCTCCTGTTTCCCCTCACCTACTCCCTCATCCTCTCCCTCCCCCCTCTCCTTTCTCATATCTGTCAGGATCGGGTGCCCACATTGGCCTTCCACTTGCTATGTAGCCCAAGCTGGCTTTAAACTCATAGTCCTCCTGCCCCTATCTGCTTAATGCTAGGGTAAGTATTTAGAGCCACACACAGCTCTTCAAATATCTTCTTTTGCAAGTTATCCATACCCCACTTTCCCATACAGTCATAGCCCTAAAACTGAGTGCATGACTTAGGCCAAGTTGAATAGGATTTCCTCCTAAACATAGTGGTTAAGTCAAGATTAATTGTGATCCAAACCAACTAGAAATGTCTAGCCCCAAAATGTAAATTGACATCATTGGGTCAAAAAATCTCTTTTTCCTTTGACAATACAATACTAAAGGTAAGAATAAAATAAATTAGATTTGCTGTGGATCCCAACAGAAAGAATTTCTACTAGTATATGTGTTAGAGAAAGAGAGAGAACTTGTTATGTTTTTCAGTGATTCTTGAACTTACATGAATCATTAAATTTTCTTTTTGCCTAAACTAGTTAGACATAGTTTCCTCCCTTAAATTAAAAACAAAACCAAAAAACCCAAAACTTGCCCTTAGAACATATTCATTATAACGCTCCTTCATTAAAGGAGAATCTGGAGTCTTGATGGCTCAAAAGATTTACTGAACCCAGATGAATGGCTAATTTGGGGACAGTTCAGGGATCTCCACATGTGCTACATGGGTCCCTGAGATTGCTCTTCCCCCTCAGGAGTGTTCTAGATCTTTCCACACTTGAATCTCAGCAAGGGATTTGCTGTCATAACTCCTCTAGCATCCAACAAGCCTAATATTCTTGATCATCACTTCCTCCTCCTCCTCCTCCTCCTCCTCCTCCTCCTCCTCCTCCTCCCAGCTTTAAACTCTCCAACAACACATCTCTATACGCATCATTTTCAGTCAACTGCAGAAGCCAAGGCTTTCTGTTCTTTACAGAAGCACAGAAGAGTGACTGTAATATGACATCTGACTCGTGTAAGGAGGAGTTTCTGACTGTTTATCTTTTTTATAACTCCACAAATCTGGTTACCTCATATGTCCCTCTACAGTTACCCAAGAGTGCAAGATCCTGTAATACACAGCTTATCAAGCGCTCCCCTCTCTCTCCTCTTCCCTCCCCCTCCCTCTGCCCCTCCCTCTCCCTCTCTTTCTCCAATTAGCAGTGTCAAGACATTTTAGTGCCCCACCCGGGTGGTCCATCACATAATCAGCCACCAAATGCAGACACTACTGCATACACCAGCAGGATATTGCTGAAAGGACCCTGATATAGCTGTCTCCTGGGAGGCTTTGACAGTCCCTGACAAATACAGAAGTGGGTGCTCACAATCATCTATAGGGCAGAACACAGGGTCCCCAATGTAGGAGCTAGAGATAGTACCCAAGAGCTGTAGGGGTCTGCAACCCTATAGATGGAACAACAATATGAACTAATCAGAACCCCCAGAGCTCATGTCTCTAGCTGCATATGTATTAGAAGATGGCCTAGTTAGCCATTATTCGGGAAGAAAGGCCCTTGGTCTAGCAATGTTTATATGCCCCAGTACAGGGGAATGCCAGGGCCAAGTAGTGGGAGTGGGAGGGTAGGGGAGCAGGGCAGGGGGGAGGGTATAGGGGACTTATGGAATAACACTTGAAATGCAAATGAAGAAATTCTCTAATTTAAAAAAAAAAAAAAAAAACCACAACTCCCTGGGAAGTTTGGAAAAGAACTGTCTCGCGAAGACCTCCCAAAACTGTTGGTCATCGCATGTTCCTGAGTCCATGGGTAAAGGTTTTAAAGTTTTCACTTGAATTACACAGTCCTTTTTTTTCCAATCAGAAAAAAAAAAAAGAAGAAGTCAAGGTAAGCAGGTAAGCTATGGGTTGCTAACTCTGGAGAGCTAGCTGCAAGAAGAAAGGTAACCAGGAACCCAGGAATTCTGAAGTCAGAGACAGTGTCTGGAGTAGGAAATACATTTCCCCCAAGATATCTTGGAGGAAAAAGGGAATTTCAGAAGCATGGGAAATTAGACCAAAGGGACAGTGGTATTTGAGCTCAGGGAAAGATTTGACAGATAGAGCCAGGCAGCAATTGTTAAACAGAGAGAATGGTTGTGCCTGAGTCCCAGGGGACTAAGGGAAGCCAGAGTGAGTGAGGCTTTATTCAGATGCATGTCATCTCATCAGGAGCCACAGCAACGCAAGCCTCTAGTCTTCTCCTGAAACCCTTCCAAATGTCTTCATGTCCCCCCACAGCCCAAAACACTGTGAAATGATTCTGACGTACTCTAATTTAAGATCTCTGCATGCAAGTGTTAGTTCCAGGCTGAGTTTGGCATTCGCGGCCACCCAAAGTTTGGGGTGGGTCCAGGGATATTTTGAACATCTTCACCCTTCACGTTTACCACATGTACTTAATCAGGTTGGTCCTGTGGTCTCAGTGCCAACCCCACATGCCCCAAATGGAGCTGAAGCTCCAAGCTGTACTTTCAAGCTCTGAGAGGCCTGTGGGTAGCATCACGCTGGGGCCCATGAAGGTAAAAATCAAGCTGACTTTGGAGTTGAGCATTATTGTTCCCAGCTCCTGCCTCTTCCATATTAAGCAATTAATGTCTGTGCCATCCTGGAAGGGCACAGTGAAGCACGCACATCCCACACATGGGTGCCAGATGCCTGGGACCCTGGACTGTCTAGCTGACTTTAACTTCCCACTAAACCTCCAGTGAAAGCAAGCATATAATGTGTTCAGGACATTTGCCATGTTCTATATGTGTTTTATAGGGGAGGCCCTCACTTTTCCTTACCACAGCACACTGGACTTCTTATGTATAGACTCAAAGATGGAGAGGCAATGAACATGGGGGAGTACTGAACCCTCTAACATCAATGCCTACTGTTAAAGTAGGATATTAAATACATGGTACAACAAGGTACGTCGTTTGAGAATGAGACATTGTATGTACAATGATTTCTAGTTACACAGTTGACATTGAACAGTAGAAATTGTTTAATACTGTTGCTACCGCCACCATCAACAGCCATCTATCTAGAGAAGGTTTGACTCAGGGAATCCAGATGAGTTCTTATATATAATGAAACTACAGAAGCTTAATAGAAGTAGAATTGTCATTCAGAGTGCTTCTCCATACAGAACCCTGCTAATGCCTGTTCCCTGTAGTAATCAGATCCCATTGCAGATTCCTGGGCAGTTCCAATCCTCCGTAACGAATGGGTCAGAATAGTTGGTGCCATGTTGCAGTACCAGGAAACCCCGCAACTCTCTGTGACTGAAATGAACAAGTATATTTGTCATTTGTGTTACAAGTCCATTATATTTTGGCACCTGCCACTCATCCTGGATTCAGACAGTAGCCCAGAATGACACCAGGAGGGTGTCAACTGTTAGAGACAAGAGAGCTTTGGAAGGCCTCGAACTTTCTAGTAAACACATTAGCTCAGGAGAGGCACAATTGGTTATAAATAACGACACGACCCAACTCAGTCACAAAGGAGCAGGGGGTACAATTTCTTCATGCACACAGACATGGACGAGCTAGAGACGATCAGAAAGAACATTGGTGATGGCTGTATTGTTCTATGATGATCGCTCATTGAGGCAAGCAGAACCAGGACTGTCATTTTTATCTCTTATAAAAGAAAAATTAGATACAAAGAGAAATGCCAGTTTCATGGATCAAAGGGAACATTCCCAAGGGTTTCATATCCTTAGAAAGTGATGTAAGAATATTAATTTCTGGCATCCCTTCATTCCCCACAGACATTGACCATTCTTCCTTCTACCTCCCAGCACCTGTGCAAATCAGCTCGTCACATTCAACTTGCTTAGTCCTTTAACCAAAGATCTGCAGCGCCCCCCCCCCCTTTTGCAGGATTTTATAAAGACAAAACATATAGAGAAAGACTGTAAGGGACATTAGCAATTATGTTTTTTGTTTGTTTGTTTGTTTGGTTTTGTTTTTTTTAAAATTATGACTTCACAGCTTAGCAGGTTAAAACAAACACCTTACGTGCCCAGTGATCTATCAGGAATGCAGAATGGACTGGAATTGGTGCCACATATCTGGTCCACCAGACATCAGTGGGGATGGCTGGAGCTGGAGGACTCTTCTCCAAGAGGGCTCCTTCATTCTCTTGTCTGGTGCCTTGGCATTCCTGGCAGCTTTCTGTTTCCCTATGATATTTCTTATTCTCTAAACTCTCTTGGTGAGCCCTGGATTTTCTTACATGAGGTGACCTCTAAATAGCTGGAATCTTTTATGAGGAGGCTCAGGGATCCAAGGATGAATGTTTTAGAGACCCGACTCTATATGTCTCCCAATGCTGTTCTCACTGCATGCAATTTATCCAGGAAATCATCAGGAAGCCTAAAATCAAAGACAAGTATTACATTCCTCATCCCAGTGGATACCATATTTGCCACTTACTAAAGGCTTAGAAATGCTGGGTGGTATATTCAAATCAGACCTGTCTCTGACCTTGTCTAACTTCCCACACTGGCCAACTCTTCCTTAGTCTCTCGTGAGGTGTAGCCTTCACCTGAACCTGGTTGTTTCTACTTATAAAAAACATGGAATAGGGGAGATGATGACCTTTGAGGCCCCTTCCCCTCAAACAGGTATGTAGTGGTTCCCCTCAAACATGTATGTAGTGATTCCCCTCAAACATGTATGTAGTGATTCCCCTCAAATATATATGCAGTGATTCCCCTCAAACATGTATGTAGTGATTCCTCTCAAACATGTATGTAGTGATTCCCATCACTCCAATCTTCCCTTCAAAATTTGCTCAAAGTTCTCTTCCTATGAAAGCGCTTCTGGTTAATAAAATCTGGTTTTGATCACAGAGGGCGAGTTAGTGAATTTCCTCTGTACACATGTGGGCAGTTCCTTGCTCTAAGATCCAGTTCTGTAGTTCTAGTGTGTCACCAGCCCCAGCCACATCATCTGACATTGATCTTTCGCTCTCAAGAATTCCTATTACATTTTTAGTTGAAACCACAGGATTTGGAGTTTGGGAACATAGTGTCTTGAATGGCTTTTAAATTGTTTCATGTGTACAAGCTATGACTTGCTAATCGAACGTTCAACTTTTCATGGGCACTGTGCATGATTTATACATTGTCTGTTTTTCAAGACAGAGTTACTCTGTTTAGCTCTGGCTGTCCTGGACTTAGCTCTGTAGACCAGGCTTGCCTTAAGCTCACAGAGATATGCTGCCTCTGCCTCCCATGTTCTGGGATTAAAGATATGTGCCACCACTACCTGGTCACGATTTGTACTTTTAAGAGGGTAGTGCAATAACAAGAGCAAGAAATCTGCAGAAAAATACCCCCCAAGATACCGATATCCCGTCTTCTCTTCTCATAGGTAGAGCTTGTCATCTGGCTTTTTTTGAACCTTCTTTATTTCTTTCGAATCTTGTTAAAGAGTTAGACACTGTGAGAAGGAGTGGTAGTATATTTACCTGTTCATCTTCTTCTATCAGATTAACTCATGCCAGAGTTCTACCTACATCATGGAATTTCCCCTAAATCTTAAACTTTCATCTGTAAGTATCTTGGTATTTCTTTCTTCTTCTTCTTCTTCTTCTTCTTCTTCTTCTTCTTCTTCTTCTTCTTCTTCTTCTTCTTCTTCTTCTTCTTCTTCTTCTTCTTCTTCTTCTTTAGAAAACAGTAATATCATCGACAAACTAAGAATTTGAACATCGAGGTTATATTCCAATATTCACTTTCCCAACTGTTTTAATAAGGCATCGATTTTATTTGTATTTTGAATCATACATCCTGTTTAATTGAGATGCAAGGAGATGTACCAGCCTTTCTAATTGATAGGAGAGTCAGGGCATGCATAAATATACTCCATATGAACAGCTTTGGCTTATAAGGCCTCTTTCTAAAAGTAGTAGGCAAGATGTATTAGGCTAAAAGTAATAGTTAATTTGTTTTATAAAATATACGTCATGAAGCAAAATAGGGTTGTTGATTTGTTTATTTGTTTGTTTTTGCACTCTACTTGAAAAACTTTAAAATGTACAAGTGTGAACTCATGGTGCCTCCAACATTGTTAGGATATATCATATTTCCATCACCACAAAATATGTCAAATGCTCTGTGTAGTCATAGTCTATTCATGGCTTGGGATGTCCACTGTTTGTCAGTACATAGGTTGTCTGCTGTCTGTCACTACGGTAGATTATCTCTGTCAGTTTAGAATATGTATCAGTGGGAGGATGCGATATGTACATTTGATCTGGCATCTTTCGTGCACTATAATTTATTCTTGAATTGGTTTCCATTGCATAGATATATCTTAACATTTTTATCTGCCCACCTTCCATGGATTTTTAACTGTCTTGTAGGTTGGGGAACTTATGAATAAAACAGCTAAAATATACTCGAACAATTCTTTGTGTAATGTATGTTTTCATTTCCCTTGAGTGAATGCCTAGGTGTGAATTGATGATTTCTAAAATAAGCATGTGTTTCACTTTAGAAGAAACTGCCAAACTGTTTTACATTTCCACTAGAAAGGCACGAGTGGTCCCAGCAATTCACATCCTTGCCAAAATGTAGCATTGTCTGTCTCTTTAATGTTGGCTTCCTTAGCAGGGATGTAGTGGGAACTCATCATGGTTTTAATCTGTGCAGGCTAATGATGTTCAACATCTGTTCTATTCTTATTGGCAATTACACATACTACTTTGGAAGTGATTGTTGAGGTATTTTTGTCAGTTTTTAAAAAATGTTATTTTATCTTATGTGTGAGTGGTACAAACTACTTTCTACTCTGTACATTTTGAGTCCAGAAGTCTTTTGTAGATATAGGTGTGACAACTATCTTCAATCCAGGGAGCGGGATCTTTGGCTTGTCTCTTAAATTTTTAAATGTTGGCTTTTGATCAATAGTTCTTATTTTAAATATATTTTTAATATTAAAAATAATTATGTGTATGTGTGGGTATCTGTGTGCCTATGTGTATGCAAGTGGAGGTGCCCAAGGGACCAACAGGAGTTAGATGATCTTGGGAGTAACTTAGAGTTACTTGTGGTGGTGAGCCACTGGGTGCTGGGGAGTGAATTTGGGTCCTCTGCAAGAGCAGTACCTGTTCTTAGCCTCTGAACCATCTCTCTAGTACCCAGAAAGTTTCACTTTTGATGGAGTCTAATTTATGAATCTTTTCTTTATGATTCATTATTTGTACATGTGTGAGTGTTCTTGCATGCATGTGAATGTACTCTTCTTGCTGTTTCCTATAAAAATTTTAAAAGATTTTCTTTCCTCTTGGTTGTTTATCTATAAGTTTTATGGTTTTAGTTTTCCATTTAGGCTTATCCACTTTAAGTTAAATTTTATGCATAGTGTCTTCAGGTTGCATACAATGTTTAAGGAAACGGGGAAATCCAATTGTCCCAGATGTCACAGTGGACACATCAGTAGTAATAAGCAATGCTCACATGACTGACCTCTGATACAATCTACCAAAAATGGCACATCAACTCTATGTTCTTCCTTCCTTAAATTCTTAACAAATCTAACAAAAATAAAACAAAAACAAACAAACAAACAAACAAAAAAAAAAAAAACCATGACTCCCAACAACCCAAGTTGAGACATTCTTCAAAACATCTTGAAGGTGTTCTTTGAAATGTGCAAAATGAAACAACACAGAAATATTTTAAAAGGACACATGATCTTGAGTATAATATGGTGTCCTTGATGGTATTCTTTTTTATTTATGTATTTATTTATTTTTCTTTTGGTTTTTCGAGACAGGGTTTCTCTGTGTAGCTCTGGCTGACCTGGAACTCACTTTGTAGACCAGGCTGGCCTTGAACTCAGAAATCCACCTGCCTCTGCCTCCCGAGTGCTGGGATTAAAGGCGTGTACCACCACTGCTCAGTCCTTGATTGTATTCTTAAGAAAAAAAGGTAGCAGAAAATGCTGATGGGATCCAAATAGTGTCTATGCAATCCAGCCAACACTGTTACAGCAACAATAATTTGTTTTTGATAAATGTACTATGGATATGTAAAATATTAAATAAAATTATTGCAAAATAAAAATGTTTTTAAAACTGCAATCTTTAATCCATGAACTTGGTATATCTCTTTATTTTCTAGATTTCTTAAAAAAATCTTTTTTTCCTTTATGTCAGAGTTTTCACATACTTTGTAAATTAAATATTTTGTGAGTTTCTAGATGTATTAAAATGATAATTTTTGAAGTTTTACTTTCTAGCTATTTGTTTCTAGTATTATATAAAGTGTGTGTGTGTGTGTGTGTGTGTGTGTGTGTGTGTGTGTGTGTGTTTTGGAGGTGGCTACTAAGATTTGTTTCTCCACCTTAACTAATACAATATTGAGGACTGTGAAGTTGACTTTGGGATTTGACTCTTCTTCACTTCTGCTCCCAACCATATTGTTTCCTTCTTAGGGTAGCAGTGTCAGAATTTTTGGAGCTTTTAAAGTCATTCTCTGATATCAGATCTCCAACTACAGGGAAAGCAGTTTAGGATTAAGCTGCTGGCTCTCCCCACTTTCGTACTGATAAGTCCCTCACATTTAGTGCTGATTTAATGACTACAGGGCACTTGCGTGAGCAGTTCCATGAAACCCCATATTCAAAGAAAAAAAAATCTGCTGGTTCTTGGAAGCATGGTGATAAGCCAGCAGTGTCCTTCTCCTTAGTTTACAGAAAATACTTCTTTCCTCAAAGATTTGGCAGAAAAAATGAGTAGGATCTGATGGCAAACCTAGAGGTGATAAGGGTGTGCGGATGAGGGACCAGAAGCTAGATTTTGTAGACATGATAGCTAAGACTAAGAAACAGTGTACTTTAGTCTTCTCCTACCTTCACCAGCAGCTTCCAAACTCAGGCACAGGCTGTGACAAAGGTTCCCCAGAGGATGTACAGGACCTGGCAGAGAGGTGTGCTGATGAGGTGGTAGATTGGAACTCCCAGAGAATTCCAGTCTGAGCAATGCCAGGGCCTGAGAGAACTTGTGTTTCTCTCCATTTCCGTCGTTTCATTTCTTGATTTCTAATTGATGCCTGAACTCTGTCATCATTCTCAATGTTCCATAGCCATCTGACCTTTGAGACTGCTTACATTCTGATGTATGCTTTTGTCTCCTCTCATTCTGCCATTTCTTTTCTTTATATCCTTTAGCACGGATTGAAATATTAGCTTCAGGTTTTTCTCTGCTTCAAGGCCATGCTCTGTAGACAAGCCTCCATTTTCTACACATTTAAAACCCCAAGCTATATATTCTCTTTTCTTCCTTACAAGTATAAAGAATTTCTAAAGATACCCATACCCTGGTCACTGGTGTCTGTGACTATATTATGTCTTGGGAAAGAGAAATTACATCTCCAAGTAGCATCAAGTTTGCTCCTCAGATGATGTTAGTCCAGCAAGATTCTCCTGCAGGATGAGAGCTAATGTCCTCACCAAGGATCTTCTAAGGTTAAACAATCCCAAAAGGGAATCAGAATGAGATTTGAAGATGTTGAAAGATGTTTTAAAGATAGGTACTCATGACACAACCTATGCAGGTGTCTTCCAGAAGCTGGAAAATGCAGGGAGCTAGTCTCCCCCCAAAGCCTCCAGAGAAATGAAGCCTGCTGGTCTCTGAGTTTGAATCCAGTGAGCCTCACTCCAGCCTTCAGACTTTTATCATGGAAACAATCGACATGGGCTGCTTTAAGCTTCATGCTTTATATATTTCTTAAAGCAGTAATGGGGAACTAATACAGCTTCTTGTAATATATTTTAAATGTGGTTTCAGTAGAGATCCCCCCGTCACATGTCTGAAGTACAGTATTCTTTCTAGGTCTCCTGAGGATGGTCTGCCATTCCTAACCTCTGGCAGACCATGTCCTGAAGGATGCAGCCAGGCTCTCTGCCTCCCCCCTCCCCCTCTCGGTGTGTGTGGGAAAACCACCAACTCTTGAGATAGAGCAGAGAGTGCAAAGTCCTGTCAGTTTTCTTCTGACAAAATAGTTTTTATATTGTTTACTCATTGGGCAAGAAAGAAAGTGGAAGGTGAACATTTTTTTCTTCTAGATAAAGTGAGGGACCAGAAAGAACAAGAAGGAAGGAAGGAAGGAAAGAAAGAAAGAAAGAAAGAAAGAAAGAAAGAAAGAAAGAAAGAAAGAAAGAGGCAAGATAAGGATGCAATTCTACAAACGGTCTGCTGCCCTTGTATGCAGCATGCGCAGGGTCAAGCCCACTATGGCTCTGATGGGGAGATTTGCTACTCTCTCTTGACCCAAAGCTCCTTAATCTGTGTGTGGCCTCAGAGTGCTGGAGGTCATCCAGACCCCGAAATTTTGACAGTTTTCAAACAAGCTGTTCTTATGGTAAAAGATTCACATCAGTACTACCTCAGTTTTGACCTCTGTTGACAATGTACACTCAGACACACACACACAGATACATACAAATACAGACACACAGAAACACACACAGACACACACACACACACACACACACACACACACACACACATACCCCAATAAGTTACGTAGGTAGAAGAGTGGAAGGGAAAATTCCTGTCATAGCCTGATGAGCCTGGTTTTGGAATTATAAAGGCTTCGTTGTGACACCTTCTGTTGAAGAGATGCAAATGAACTGAAGTGAAAAGCCGGCCAAGGAGCCTCACCAAAGGCTTCGGCTGCTGCTTGCTTATTACATTCTGTTGCCGGTTCTCCCTCCATTGCGGATTCACACCTGCAATCCCCTCGGCCCACCTGGGACAGCACAGCTTTTGTTGACTCCAACTCAGGAATGCTCAGCCTACGTGTTTCCCAGAATAAAGAGCTTTGCAGAGCTCTGAATTCAGATACCAGGGTGACACTTGTGTGCCTGATTGTTTTAAAATGATACTGGGGGAGGCGGGGTCAGAGAGAAGCAAAGGAAAAGAGAAAATGCTTGGGAGGGGGGGTGAAGTGGGGAGCATCTTTTCTAACTTCAAAGGAACTGAATTAGCAAATCTGGGAATTCTGGGCTCTGCCTCTTTGGTGTAGTAATGAAACTCAAATCCTATTAAGAAGCTACAGCAAGCCTACAAATAGTTGTCAGGACAGACTGTCACTTTCTTTAAAGGCAGCTGGAAATGGTTTACACTGTAAGGTTATCTGTGTTGATAACAAGGTGTTCAAAATGAGAAAGAGTTGGAGCTCATTCTTCAAAAGGTTCCCAGATGAACTCTGACACCCTTCAATGCCTTTTCCAGAAAACTCTGGAAGAAAGCAGATCCAGACACAACAGATGAGGTTAGTCAGCTTGATATGATTGTCCAGACCTGTGCTCTGAGCTGCCTTTTGGGTTGAGGGAAATTATATGACATGAGGTTGACACTTGGCAGACATCACAGGTCAATAGTCCTGCCACTTGCTGGCCACGTGTGGCTATACGCCATCTCTGGCTAGGTCAGGGAGTATTTTGTTCATCTGTATTTCTTTACACATCATGGAAGGCATACCTGGGAGGCTCAGCAGTAGCTTCCAAATTGGAAGAGCAATGAGAAGCTACCGAGAAAGCTGTTTCTTATGGTCTTGCAGTGTATGACGGATCTGAAAGTGTTCTGACTCTACATCATAAGACACTTAGCTAATCTCCGTTACAAAATAAAATCATATATAGAATTGTAAAATTCTCTGTCTTGTCAATAAGAACAGTAGTTTCAGGGTACACATGAACTACCCTGAATATGGGTTCCAAGATCTGCTAAGTCCACACTGGCAATTGCTGGTTCCAATGGTCTCAGACTGCTCACCAGGTGAGTGTCTGTCTTATTAACATTTCATAGCTTTGGGACACTGGAACTTGAATAAATTAAGTATCTTTGACAAGGACTCACTAGTGCCAATTTGTTGGAAAATAATTTAAATTTAGTGGCCTTGGCTCCAGGGAACAAGAGAATTCATAAGGATATATTTGTGGCTAGAAGAATAGCCCTAGTAAGTTTTTCCTCTGAGGGCTAACATTTGATACAGACCTCATGCCAACTTGAAGACATCAGGACAATGTGGTTGGGGAAAGCTAACTGAGAGATATTTCTTTTGACAAGACAGAATTATTTTTAAAAAGTACTTTCTGAGCACTTTATGTATAGATAGGGATCTTTGGTGTTCCTTAAGCAATCTGCAGGTGAGCCACCAATAAGGAGATAAATGTGTGTATGGGAAATTTACTGCTTCTTCATGGACTCACAGGATGAACGGCTCAGGCTTAGGCTAAATTTTCTCCAGCTCTCTCAGCAGGAAGATCAAGGGCTCAGGGATGATGCCAGGAAACCAGAGGTCAGTGAGAACCCTCCTTTTCATATGGATTTTATCCAGAGGGAAGACATGAGGGCAACATACCATGTACCCGGAATTGTTCCACTTCAGACTGGGTACATCAATAAAAGCTATTTCTTCAGAGCAGGCTGGTGCTGTGTCGTGTTTTCAGTTTGAGAAATCCTATTTCTTCTTTGCCTATTTGCTGGAAGAGGCTGTAAATTTGCAGGAGCAGATGGCACCTTTTCAGAAACACAGCTCTACAGACCCAGAGAGCACAGAACAGCCTTCAGCAGGTGAGGCAACTCAAAGCTAAACTCTGCTAAAGGAGCAGTGTGAGAGGCGAGCCTTGTTCAGTTCTTCAAATCAATAGCTCTGTCTTAGTATGGATCCAGAGAAGGAGTTAGGCTACAGTGTGCTACTGGGAGAAAGGGAGAAATAAAATGTGTGAAAACCTATTATTTCCCCCTTCCCATAAGAAACTTTTATTTTCATATGTAGAATGTATCTCTGGCCTACTAGCAATTACAGGAATCTAATGGCTAAATACAGGCACAGCTACTGGCTGTGTAAGAGATGTTGGTGCAAAATCGTGTGTCCCGGTAGCTGCTAACAGTGGCATTTGATGGTAACCCAAGATGTTACTGAGGACCTTTGCTGCTTGGAGCTCAGTCTTGGAGTACTTCTTCCTGCCTACTATCTTGTTTATGATCATTAGGTCGGAACGGGAAACAGGGGAGTAGAATTTTTCTGGTGTGCAAGGTAAGAAGAAGGGTGGAGAAGTCTTACTTTAGACTCAACTTACTGGCCCAACGTTTACCTCCCAGCTAGAATGATGCTGGACATAGAGTCAGAATGTCCCCATTCCCTCAATTTTCTATGGACTACTACAGAATAAGTAGTGAGCAAAGGCCTCCATTGCAGGCCTTGTGGGATGCATAGCAATATGGCTCTGCACACTGTTTTTGTTTTCTGTGTCCTTCTTGAGGAAGACCTTATCTTCTTGCTTAATATCCAGACACTACTTGCTAATTGTCTAGTTGCAAACTTGGGCCTTTTTTTTTTTTTGCCTATTTTCCCTCCAAGCACTTATGGTTCAAATGTCTCCTACCTCTTCCAAACATGCTACCCATGATACATGCATTAAGCTTTTCTCCCCTCAAAAACCAGCTGATTGTTTTTTAGGCTGGTTAGTTAAACAAACAAGCCTACTTTCAAATACAGCCTTTAGGGCCCAGAGAGATGGCTCAGTGCTGTCTCTCCTCCACAGGACCCAAGTTCTATCCCAAGCACCCACACAGTGGTTCACCACGATCTCTAACTCCAGTTCCAGGGTGTCTGATTTGTGTTTCTGGCCTCCACGGCCACCAGGCATTCAAGTGCTGCACAGACAGACAGACCTCCATGCAAAACACCCATAGCTACAAAATTAAAATAGCGCCTTTAAAGATAAAGGTTATAAAGAAAGCCATGACTTGTTTGTTTGTTTGTTTGTTTGTTTGTTTTTTGAGACAGGGTTTCTCTGTGTGTAGCTATGGCTGCTCTGGAACTCACTCTGTAGACCAGGCTGGCCTCGAGCTCAGAAATCCGCCTGCTTCTGCCTCCCAAGTACTGGGATTAAAGGCACGTGCCACCACTGCCCGGCTTAAGCCATAACTTTTAATGCTAACTTAGAAAAGAATGTAATGTAAGAAGAAAAACAAAGTAATAACAACTTGGCTAGTACAAATGAGACAGTGGACAAGAGAGAACACCTCAAGACAGCACGGTGCAAGGCAGCCAAGTGAAGATTTGGTTACCATATCCTGGGGGCCATTCTATCCGAGCAGCTCTCTCGCCCTCTGTGGATCATCCTAACAGCTCTGCCTTCTATTTGGTGTGTATTGTCACCAGTCCTCACTTCCTGCGCTTCCATTCTCAGTAACAGTACGTGAAGAGTGTGTCTAACTGCATGTTGCTCAAGGGCCCTGAAACTGAGTACAGTCTTCACTTGTACCTGATCAAAGTGAACTTGTATCTCCCCAAAGGACAGTAATGGTCCATCATCCTCAGCTCCCTGGAGCAGGGAGAACCAATGGAATGTCTCAGCCTGCCCACTTTGGCAGGCTCCCTGCCTGCTGACAGCAAAGGCATTTATGGCACAACTTCTTAGAAAGTTGGAACCTTGTGAAAAATGACTTCAGGAAATCATTGGGAGGAAATAGAAAGTCTTCGCTGACTCAAGTTAGCAAATCCCAGATGTAGCACGTCTCTTAAACCGAGCCATCAGGGATGGTGTAGCTGATAGTTCACTCTGACGCTGTGAAGGAGGATACGGTCTCTCCCATACCCATTTTGAAGTGTCTTCTTTGGTCAGCAATATAATTGGTTCATATCCCTGACATGTCTCTAAGTAGCAGGAACAGGGATGGCTTAGGTTTATGGGATCTGGATAAGAAGGCCAGATACATAACTTTCTAAGAAGTGTGGGGCTTTTTTGGGACAATCTATAACTTCTACAGCTAGCTTAAAAATTATTTTTTGAAAAAAAAAAAGTAATGACAGCCTGATAAGACATAAGTGCTCATTTGCAGTACACCAGCATTCCACACAGCAGGGTGATAGAGAATTCTCCCTGAGCCAGAGTGTTACTCTACCTATAAAGTGGTTCATAGAAAAAGCATGGCTACACTTGGTTGAATACCCTCACAATACACTGGCAAAATTGCAAACTTGGTGTATGTTACAACAAATTGAGTATATAGTTTCTTGCACAGTGCTCTCAAGTACAAATATATTGGTCACTAGCTATATAGTTTTGAATTAAAATGGTGTGTGTGTGTGTGTGTGTGTGTGTGTGTGTGTACATATACAGAGGAGGCCATCATATACTCTGGACCTAGGTTTATAGGCAGCAGTGAGCTTCCATAAGTGCTATGGATCAATCTAGGGTCCTCTGAAAGAATAACAAGTCCTCTTAACCATTGAGCCATATCTCTAGCTCCTAATTGTGAAATGATTAATTAGCTATAATTTTGAAATATGAAAGTAAATAAATGAGATTAAGTTCATTTAGGTTATATGTCTAGAACATTTGTGATTTATTAGGTAAAATGGTCATAATTATTAAAAATAATTCACCACGACTATTAAGAATGAGCTATAACATAGTTGTTGCTGTATTTGAAATCCAGTTATTCCCATAGACACCTGTGGCTAGTGGCTGTCATCTTGAACAGCACAGCTCAGCAGCCTAGCCAGTCCTCTGCCTGTTCCATGTGATCATCATTGAGGTACATTTTAGGGAAACTTCAAATGTTTAACCTCTGGAGAGGATATTTCACAGCTAGAACTGAGAACTTTAAGTGTTCCTTCCTAGAATGAGAAACAACACACTAGACGATCAAAATCAACACGTTCACATTTTAACGACTCAGGAGAGAGAGCTGATAGCATATCATAGCGTGTGCTTGAACCATCCAAAGCAAATGGAACCTGTAAATAAGTCACCCTGTCCCTTTTATAATTGGTTTGAAACAAGCTGTCCTGGGGGTTCTAGGTCTGGTGGTAGTTAGGGCTTTCCTTTTTGCCAAACCCTTCTGTTTTTGATCATTTGCTATTAGTGAATGGTTTGTTACTATAACACCGCTATGACTCCCTTAGGAGCCTGGTGGCTAATGTTCATATATATTTTTTTTAATGATGGGTTTACTCTTCATTCTTTTTGCTTTTAAGATTTTATGTAGAGTGGTGGGTTTATTTTAGGTATTTTCATACATACTTTGCTTTTGTCATTCTGTCTCAAGTCTCTCATCCCTGTCCCTCTACTTCTCTAGTAGTTCCCTTCTGCTTGTGTTTAAGGGATATTTTTCTTCTATAGTTGATCTCTTACTTCAAGGATTTGTAAATAGACAACTCCAAAAAAGAACGACTTCGGGGAGGGTGGGATTTTTAGCCTTACACAAGCCATAAAGGTAGTGCCTAAGAATGCTTGCAGCTGGTGGAAGGGCACAGCTCGCTCTGGAAGGGCAGCTACCTGGGCATATAAATAACCTTGACCAACCAGAGATCCCAGGGCCCCATCTACATTCTCAGTAAGGAGACAGACAGGCATTCCCATCTGGTGCCCTAGCAGGTCACTTAGTGGCTTCCTCAGAGATGGTTAGGCAGAGGGAAAAAAAGACTAAGAAAGCCAGGTGTCACCTTTTTCTCCTGTTGTCTTCACTTGATCCTACAGAATCAGGTAGCCCTGAAAAATCTAATGTCTACCCTGGTACTTCATAGGGTGGGAAGAAAGACCTTCCTTACTCCTACTGCAGAGCTGGAGGAGGGTATGTTGCAACCTTTGGATTTATGTCTGTTCCACACTAGGAACTTTAATCTCAGTTTCCTGTCCTAGCTTTTTGAAAAGCAAAAGGTTAGAACCGAGGCTAATGAAGAAGGTAAGGGCTATTACTGTCTTTTGAATACCCTAACTAGACATAGACACTAAATAGTGAGGGAACAGGGAGGTCCAGGCATACAGAAAAGAGGGCATATTTATTCTAAAGAAGATAATGTCGTCTTCTCTTTCCCAACCCTTGCTCGTACTCTGGGAAAAACACACACATTCATATGCTATCCAGAGTAGTTACCTAACCATTTTATTAGCTGCAAGCTAACGCTCATCCTTTGGAAGGGATGAACTCTTTGCAAGAATTTACAAGTCTTTCCCACCCCCGGAAGCCCAGTGCTCACTTCCTGTCTGCATCTTGCACTTGGGCGTCCTCATATGGGTTTAGGAAACACAGCTGGCTTCAGGGCAGTCTTCTTGTCAGCAGTCCTTGTTGTGAAAAAGAACTCCAGCACCAGTGTAGAGGCTACTAAAGACATGTACTGGTGACATGGTTTATAGTTTCACTGAGGCTGGGACTGTCCACTTGTATCTATGTCCTTAGAAGGTTCTAAGGTCATCCAGAGCCTGGGTCGGAAAACCCCAGTGCTAGAAGACAGGTGGTTCCTTACCTCTTGAGTAAGCAAAAGCTAGTGTGTACCCTACCTTTAAGTGCCACCACACCTGTGCCCTCTGTCAGTTAGCTAGCTATTGCTGTGTTTCCTTTTGTCGTCAACTTTGATCATTTGTGTAGACATCAAGTTGGCCCAAGCAGACATTAAACCACAAGGTTCCACAAAGCAAGACCATCACATTTTTCCTTAAGAGCCCTAAAGGGAAATTATTGGGTGTGGTCCTGTTCTTCTAACGTTGCTCAGAAGACCATTGATCCATTCTCTGTGGGCTGTCAAGTCATGCAGTTTGGCCCTTAGTTTTCTCACCAGAGATGTCAAGGTGCCTTCAACAGGGCAAGCATGATGCGCTTGCTGCGAGAAACAAAGAGCAAGGTCAAACACATGAGGTGAGACCTCCAACTCCTGTTATTCTGCTTGTGTGGATGAATCAAGACAGCAGAACATCTGTAGGCTTGGAAAACACAGCTGTCAAATAGCAACGTGGGCAAAAGATGTTCGAAGTGTGCAGAGAAGGCTAGAGTTCAGAAGCAACAGCTGTCTGAATTCTCAGGCCATCTTGAAGGTTCATTATGTACTCCATAGACTACTTGAAGACCAAGACCACTGGAGTCCTGGAAAAGAGGCTGGGAAGATACTTCTTGGGAGAGAAATGAGCTCATACAGCTGAATGTAGTCATTGCTAACTAGGTATCATCTTATTAAATTATACATTTTGATTTAAAATAAAAGTAACATACAATGAAAAGGTAAATGGTGACCAGGAAACTTAGGGAAAGGGTGTTAATCTTAAGATTTATTTAAACATTGTCCTTTGGAAGACTCTTGGAGAAAGAGATCCATTTATTAGAATATGTTTGAAACTGCCTCCAGCCTGTACGTTAGATTCAAAACGTTGATGTTCCGCACTGCTTTTCTTTGTTTCACCAAAAATTCCACCTCTCGGGACAAAAAGTGGGCATGGCTTTATCACTGCCCTACGTGTAAAATGAACTGGAAGTCACAAGTCAACACAAACTTGCCTCTCACAAGAGAGTCATCAAAGCAAGATGGAAATTCATGAGAATGTCAAGGGTGATTTTCAGTGAGTTTTACGTAATCCCAAGTGACAGACTTATTTCTGCCTAGAGCTAGTCACAACCCCCTTCTTCCATATCCAAACTCCACACACTTACCTCCATTTGAGCCCCGATCCAGCTTTTTGGGGTTGAGAAGCAAACATACTCCATCCCTCTATCTGAACGCTCCATAGACTGCATTTCAATCATAGTGTTTGCCTTCCCACTGTGAAGAAGGCCTTTTCGTTTCCTAGAAAAATAGCTGGGAGCTTTGCTTCCTCCTAAGCTTCCAAGGATCTCATTCAAAATTTTATTAGCAGAGTTTGCCAAGAAAATATTGCATCAATGTATTTTATGTGATTTTTTTTTCAAGTGTTCGTGTTTGACGTTGCTAGGCAGGAAACAATTTTCGTGTGCCAATGCTGTGTCAAGATCTGGGAGATGACAGCAACGTAACTCAAAAGCTGTGAACTTGTGTCTCTGCACTTTCGCTCCAGGTGGAGTCGGAGTGTGAATAATCTTATTTATTGCACTGGCTTTGACCACTCCAGAACAATCACAGCCAAAACATTCAGTTGCAAATCTGTCTTTTGAGGAATGACTGCATTTCTCATGGATTTGCAAGTTAGAAATATGATTCCTGTTTTAGGCTCCCAGATAACTGGCTGTAAAAAATAAAACAAGTCCATTCTAGACATACTGGACACATTAACCAAATACATTAATGAAGATGTCTGTCTGTCTGTCTGTCTGTCTGTCTGTCTGCCTGCGTGTTTATGTGTGTGCCTCTGTAAATGTGAGCGTGTGTGTGTGTGTGTGTGTGTGTGTGTGTGTGTGTCCAGAAGTCTTCTCAGTCACTCTCCATTTTAAGTTTTGGGGATGGAACCTAGGGTCACATGTATGAGGTGAGTATACCATGGAACTATAGCCTCAGTACTTTCTGTCTTATTTCTTAGGGCAGGGTCTCTTACTGAACCCAGAGTGTGGCAACCGCCTAAGTTAGACTAGATGGCTAAAGGGCTCCAGAAATTTGTTGTTGTTATTAGTGTTAGATTAAAAAAAAAAATCTTTCTCTTGTGTTTTGGGCCCCAGAAAGTGCATTTTATTCTATTGCAAAGGTAGGATGTAGCGTGTGTCTTATAGTCTGGACGGTTTGAAAATGTCTGCTTTAACCCCAATCTTAATTTCTTTAAAATGACCTGTGACTCTGGCAAGTTTGCTGACATGCTAAAAGAAACAAGAATGGCTTGCCTCAACCCCATCAACCTCAAAAGCAGAATGTAAGTTTCTTCCCCATGAGGCTTCTTGCTCCAAATACGAATGACTCTCTACAATTAAAGCCCCGAGGTGAGAAATCTGAGCTTGCTTTACATCAGATCCCCAGCATCAGAGAGACGTTCTTGGGGGGGAGGGGAGTCTGAGAGGGAGATAACCCAACCTGTTCCCCCACCCCACTCTCACCCCACCCCCCAATTTAATAAAGCCTTTCAGCCTCCCGAGCCCAGTGCGGTTTTCTTGAATTGCACAGCTGTTTTGCAGCTGGCAACCACCTAGATCCATGCTGATCTTTGGCCAAAATGAAACAAAGGACTCAGGAGGATGAAAAGTTAGTGCCTCATCTCTGGTGGATTCCTCCCCATGGAAAGGGAGAGAATCTCAGAGGAGATGTACTGGGCCTTAAAAGAGGGGAAAAAGCTTCAAACAATTGGCTTGAGAACAGACGCCGAAGAAAATCCACCAGAAAGCTACTGTGTTTCTCATCTTTCATCCATCAGCATGGAATCAAAGTCCATTTGGAGGATTTGGGGCTAGTAGCACATGCTGGATCCTAAAGGGAAAAAGAGGGTCTGTGTTATGTCACTAGATCCTACGTTACCCAACCCAGACAAATGCTGGCACTTGGGGAGGAAGGGAGAGAGTCTGGTCATCACCGTAGAGCTTTCATTTCTTATGCTCATCAGAGATGTCTTCCCCAGCCCTCTGAGCTCTCACTTATCTTAATCTTTTCTTTTCCTACTACAGGGTCAAGAAGGTGACACTAGCTGATCACTCTGGGTCTGGGTGTCTCTAGCCTTTGTACTTTTTTTTTCAGTATAACTCAGAGCCTAACAAAGGAAGAGTTGGCACAAAAATCACTGTATCATATGTTTCCATTCCAACCCAGTGTGATGCATACTTGTGATCCCAGCAGCAGGGAGCTGAGGCAGGAGGATAGCCGTGGGTTCAAAGTATCCCTGAATTACATAAAGAATATCAGGCTATTCAGGGCTACATAGCAAGATCGTCTTAAAAAACAAAACAGAATGAAACCTTATGTCTACACCAAATATTAAACGATGGTTATCATTATCTCAGTTTATATTCCGTATTTCAAAATATATTTTATGTGTATGGGTGGTTTTGCTTGTGTGTGTGGAAGCACTTGTATGTCAGTGCTCTCGAAGGCCAGAAGAGGGCACAGAATCTCCCGGAACTGGCGTTAGAGATGTTTGCTTGCCACCATGTGGATGTTGGGAACTGAATCCAGGTCCTTTGGAAGAGCATTAGTATGCTCTTAATTGCCCAGTCACCTCTCCAGCCCCTATACTGTACTGCTTTTAAGAGCACTGAACTCACCCATTTAGATCAAATGGAGTCAGTGTATCTAGGGAAAGGGAAGTTTGGACACCGCCCAATGGCCAGCTCAGCCTGCGTTTCCCACAGTTTAATGCCTTGGTCGCTTGGAAAGTAAAGAGAGGCCTGCTTTGCCTCCTGCCTGCCTTTTAGCATTCAGCAGAGGTGCAGGCTGGATTGAGGCTTTCCCTTTGGGGCTCACTATTCTAGCCAAGGATTTCTTACTTATGTTCCCCATCTTGCACATATCAGCTATACATTTGAAGACTTCAGAGTGACTGAGGTGGTCTGAGGACAGGACCAAAGTAAAAATGGCCTCCCCATGAGTCTAATGGTCAAGCAGCTTAGGTAATTATTGCTTCATTATGGACTTATTCCCTGCTCTAGCAAATAGATTCCAGCTACTTTTACCTGCCTCTACTATCTTCCCTGACTATGACTTCTGCTTTCTCTTTCTATGTGAACAAATTGCAGTTCTTAGGGCCTTATTAATATCTCCCACTGTCCTTTGCATCGATCCCTCCATGTTCTTTCCCCAGTACACCCACTCTACTCTTCCGCTAATAGAAATTACCCACCATTTCTTCTCTGCCTCTGAGGCTGAACTCTGGTTACCCAGCCTTCAGTTCTAGAAGTGGTTCCAGATTGGCTCAAACCAATAAAGCTGGTGGGTCCATCCTCGGGCACAGAGTTTCGGGCAAGGACCAGAAGTACAGGGCTAGAGACAAGGGGAAGTATTGGACAGAAGGAACATGTGTCTGCATGTGACAGGGAAGGAAGTACTACTGTGTTAATGGGCTGGCCGCTATCTTGCCAGTATAAAGGAAATCTTGTCAAAAGTCAATCCCACACTGAAAAAGCAGGACCAGGAGAGACAGGGAAAGTGGATCCATGTTACATTCTCAGAGCTATTGGTTAAGATAGAATTGAAGTAGTTCACACTGGTACCAGAGGACGCTTCAAGATAAGCAGTAGTAGAGAGGGGGAAGCAAGATCTGCATTGGGAGTGTCAAGAAGGGATGGTCACCAGGAGAGGGTGGGAAGACTAGGTTCTTAGGGGACAACTTGACAGGGTAAAAATGACTAGGGCCTGAACCATGGAGGAGAGAATGAGTGTCACTTGGCTCTCCATAGGGTCAGGAGGTTTATTCATTACGCGAACATTCATTACACCCTCTATCACACGACCGTCAATCTGAGTTCCGAGACATCAAGGACTCTACCACTGGTCAGTGAGATAAAATAGTTATAAGTGGACGTTAAGTTGTACCGGAGAAACATGTAGAAGATGTCACTAGAGTTGGTTCGACCTCAAAGGCCAGTTCTTTAGAACCTGTCCAAATGTATACGTAAACATTATCACAAATAAACATCAGCCCTAAATGAAGTACACTAAAGTTTCACTTTCTGCACAGGCACATAGGAAAGTCCTTCAAAGCCTTAGAGACACCATGAAGCCAATGCTTTAAGTATGGGCTTTGGAGCTTGACTCTTTTCTTTTCTAACGTAAAGTAAAATGAGAGCTGGATCTTAGCACAGTGGCTGCTGAGGTTTTTGTTTTTGTTTCTCTCCTGAAAGAAAGAAAGAAAGAAAGAAAGAAAGAAAGAAAGAAAGAAAGAAGCGAATACACAATGATTTCCATTCTGCACTAGGCAGCTTTACCAGAATTCATGGGGAATCAGGTTAGCCGGTCCTTCTGGGAATCACATTGTTTAGAGACGATGCTGAGTCCTGATGGGGGGAGAAGGAAGGACGTTTTCAGTGGTCTCGTTTGCAAGTCTTTGATCTTTTTTTTTTTTTTTCGAAATCATATGTGTCAGTGGAAATACTGGCCTGAGTGGACTCTGGCAATTCTTTCAAAATGCACAAATATGTGTGTGTGTGCATTTTTCATGGCTTCAAGCAATTAAAATAATTTAAATGTAATTAGAAGTAGCAGTTCATTAAGCCAAAGAGGCTCAAGGCCTGGAAGGCCATGGAGCTTGTGGCTGTGCCTGGGCCAGTGTTGTGAAAGGGATGCTTACTTAGGTCAGTGGAGGTTCCTGCTGAGAAAACTCAGGCATAATGGAAATCAGCTGCTACCTCTGTGGTGCATATGCCCTCAAAAGAATGGTCATTAGAAATTAACTAGGGAGAAATGTGATCCTTGAATACAAAGGCATTAGGAACACATTAGATATTAAAATAAAATACATCCCCACAACCAAACCTGTATTAGCTGCCGAGGAGGCTTGGAATTAAGCATCAAAATGTTGGGTACAAATTGTCAATAGGAAACCAAACTCTCACCTTCAAGTTGGTAATACATAGTTTATTATGGCACTAATGTGAATGACAATGACCTGGTACCACAGCATCACAGATTCCCCATTTCAGCCCATTAGCAAGTTTCAGGGAGCTATGATAGGAACAGAGCTAATAAAATTATAAATTAAGACACGATTCAAGGTCATTGATGGAAGCAGTCGGTAGGCACTTGACAGTTGGCCCTCTCTAGACCTCCAAAATACCTGACAGCATTGTTTGGTTGTTGGAAGCTAGTGACTTGTTCATACGTTCCAAGAAGTTTACCTGTGTTAGGTCAGACACCGAGGTGGGAAGAAGTGGATGTTCAGTGCATTAAAGATAACCAAAGCTTAGACTCTGTAATTAGACTCTGGACCTGTGATATCCAGACCTCCCATAACCACTGTCAATGTAAGCATTTATTCTGCCTTGCAGAAGATTCATGTAAAGTACAGATTTTATAGGGTTTTGTTGTTTGTTTGTTTTACATTAAATTTCTGAGAACTCTTGTTCACAAGGCCATTCTCTCTTAGGTATATTGAGAGGACAATAAGCAATCAAGCAAGCAAGCAGAAAGGGATGGGGTGTTCCAAATCGATTCAGAGGGCCATCAATGATAGAAACGGGGCAGATTAGAGATGCCCTAAACACATTAAGATGATAGACTTTAGCATCAGGAAAAGGAAACAGTTGAAAGATTGTTCCTGTGGATCTGGGATTAATCATCCTAAAATTTAAGAAGGCTGAGCCTGTTGATCTGCTCTTCACCAAAACTGTTTTAGCAGGGCATTTCAGGGGATTTATCACGAGATAATGTGGATAAAGAGTTGCTCCTAATTCTTTAAAGGGATAGAACCAGATGAAGCAGCCTGGAAGATAACTTACATGTCATGAGAGAAAAATGGAAAAAACAATACATGTATGGTCTATCACCTAGATTCTATACATCTACATGTATAAGGACACATAAGGACAGGGTATCTTTTATAAGAAAATATGCAAAGGACATCCATCTGTATGTCTTCTCTCTCTCTCTCTTTCTCTCTCTCTCTCTCTCTCTAATTCATGATAAAAAGAAAAGAAATAAGAAAGCTAGTTTTCTTTCTCCCTTTGAGTAAACAAAATCTGAATTCGAGCAAACATTTCTTGCCAAATGAACTCATTCTTTCAATTATGTTAGAGGTTTTGGAAAGACACATGGAGGTAAGAATATGTTTTTAAATTCTTTCTCTCCTAGCTCTAGTCAGTTTAGATCCTTCCAAGTTTAAGAAAAAAGGGAAATGTGGAGCATCTAGAAGCTCAGCTTCCTCTGATGGGTGTGTCCTGAGCTCATATGTCATCCCTGCAAGCTCAGCTTCCTCTGATGGGTCAGGCCTGAGTTCATAAGCCATTCCCACATTTATCTTTCTTCACAAAGAACATGGAGTGACTACTTTTTATTTTAAGAAATTACTGCCTCTTTATAGAATCAATTATCTTTTACTTTGTACTTACTCATTTCTGCTTCTTTCTTCAGAAGACATATAACTTTGATTCTAATTTGGTTTACTTATGGCTCAGGGGAAGAAAAAAATTGGGGTGCTATTTTGACAGGTTTTGACAATCATCACCATTGTTATCTATTGTTGTTGTTACTACTATTATTAAGTTTTAATAATATTTATGTTGAGTCTTGCTTTAAATATTTCACAAGAAAAGACTCCAAATGCCCCTGTGCTTTGGATTAATGGTTATACTTGTGGTCCCCAAGGCCCTTTCTCAGCCCTTAGTGGCACCAACTGAAACTGACAAATGGCTGAGATTTTTGAAGACACCATAGCTCACTTTGGATCCTTCACTGACTACACAGAGGCTTAGTCAGAGAGAACAAGATGCCATTTAAATCTGAACCACTGGCCATGCCAGCCTGGGCGGGTAACAGGTTTTCAGGGACCTTGATCCAAATACCAGAGAAGCTGCTGTTGCTATATCTTGGCTGCTTCCTACCTGCCTCCACATCTGGCTCTGGAGCCTACTGTACTGAATCCCAGCTGGCTGTGCCCTTAAGAGCTTAGGAGACACTGACTGTGGCACTTGGGCACACAGGTTGTTGTAATCAAGCAGGACTCAGAATGAGTCATTCCAAAAGTACACTTGAAACTCAGGAGAGATAGTAACTTTAAGAGCCACAGTTCTTTTTTTCTTTTTCTTTTTTTTTTTTTTTTCATTTTTTCGAGATAGCGTTTTTCTGTATAGTCCTGGCTGCCCTGGAACTCACTTTGTAGACCAGGCTGGCCTCAAACTCAGAAATCGCCTGCCTCTGCCTCTGCCTCCCAAGTGCTGGGATTAAAGGCGTTAATTTTTTTATTAGATATTTTCTTTATTTACATTTCAAATGCTATCCTGAAAGTACCCTATACCCTCCCCCCTGCCCTACTCCCCTACTCACCCACTCTCACTTCTTGGCCCTAGAGTTCCCCTGTTATTGGGGCATATAAAGTTTGCAAGACCAAGGGGCCTCTCTTCCTAATGATGGCCGACAAGGCCATCTTCTGCTACATATGCAACTAGAGACACGAGCTCTGGGGGTACTGATTAGTTCATATTGTTGTTCCACCTAGAGGGTTGCAGACCCCTTCAGCTCCTTGGGTACTTTCTCTAGTTCCTCCATTGGGGGCCCTGTGTTCCATCCAATAGATGACTGTGAGCATCCAGTTCTGTATTTGCCAGGCACTGAAGAGCCACAGTTCTTAACCTGTGGGTCTTGATCCCTTTGGCAATCTTCTATCTCCAAAACCATTTACATTCCAGTAGCAAAATTACAGTTAAGAAGTAGCAACAGCCGGGCGTGGTGGCGCACGCCTTTAATCCCAGCACTCGGGAGGCAGAGGCAGGCGGATTTCTGAGTTCGAGGCCAGCCTGGTCTACAAAGTGAGCTCCAGGACAGTCAGGGCTACACAGAGAAACCTTGTCTTGAAAAAAAAAAAAAAAAGAAGTAGCAANAAAAATAGTATTATTGTTGGAGGTGGGTCACCACAACATGAGGAATTGTATTAAAGGTCAGAGCATTAGGAAGGTTGAGAACCACGGTTTAAGAGTTAAAGCTCCTGATATCTAAGAGCTGAGTTCTTTGGAAAGGAAAGCCACCCGAAGGTGTATAGCCTTCCTATTTATGATAGAAAAACAAATTGATACAGATTCATATATAGTATTTAGAATTGTGATTAATCTTCTGATATCTAATAATTAACTATCATTATTATTAGAAAGTTTTTCTTAGACAATATACACTGAAGTATTTTTAGGAAAAGTACTTAAGTGTTTTCTTTAAAATTCTTAAAAAAGGGGGGGATTTGGGGGACAGGGATGGAGAGGGTTTGGGGTCAAGTGGAGGCAGAAGGAAACAGAGGTTTGATGAGATAGCCTTGGCACAATGGAAACAGTTAAAGTGGGGTTGTAAGAGAATCACATCACTACACTATTCTGCCTCTGAAAATGTGTGAAACTGCACACACACACACACACACACACACACACACACACACACACACACGTGCGCACGCGCGCGCTCGCGCGTCTTGTCCTCATATGTCACTCAAGCGTTGTCAGAAGTGGTGGGAATGGAACTACGGAGAGAGAATCTTACATGTGGCCTTTTCCCTGAGAAAGGGTACATTCCCTTGCCTACTGCAATACTATAGAAGTGGGCTAAAGGCAAAGAGATTCCAAAGGGAGTGGAGAAGGACTCATTGACTACATGTTGGAGAGAGTCCTGGCAACTTACCGCTTCTGATGCCCTTCACGGAGTGGAGCTGACTGTGACTGATTCTCAGCAGGAGAGGAAAGGAGACTGGAGGAGCCAAGACTGATGACGCAGCTTAGTCTGACCCACTGAGCAGTACAAACGGTCAGTGTTGTGTGCAGTTCATACAGTTCCCTTTTCATACATGTACCTCATTGACAAGGAGTCTCTCCAAGCCAGGAGGTTATGACTTCACACCAGAAAGGGCTGATGCAGTCTTCAGGTGCCAGAATTTACCTGGAGATCACTTAATTTAGTATGTCACCAGTTGACTAAAGGTAGACTTAAAATATTTGTTCATTTATAGAAAAAAATTCATCAAACATAGCTTTTATGTTCCCATATGTAAAATCTTGCACATTTTGTACATATCAAGGATTAAGTAGAGTGAATCTTTTAGGATGGACAGACCTTTTAAAACTCTTGATAGTCAGAATTAAGACCACTTGGTACCCAGCTGCTGGTGATGTTTTGGCAACAGATGGAAATATTAAATAGGAAGAGGGCCTACCTTGAGGCAGAAGTTACTGGGGTGTGTTCTTCGAGATAGAGCCAGCCTTGGCCTCCTTCTAGCCGTAAGGAAGTGAATGGTCTTCTTCATGAATGAGTTGTACTTCATCACGGGCTCAGAATTAGTGGAGCCAAGGCTTCTGGCCTGAAGTCAATAGGACAATGAGACAAGATAAATCTCTTTTCCTTGTTCTGGTCACAGGTGTGTGAAAGTGAGTAATGAAATGTACTCTAAGGGTTTAGGTAGATCAGGGAATACATAAAAGTATCATAAAATGTCAGACATCATATGAAGAAAGCAGTACAATTTGGTAGATGGGAAAAAAAGTAGGCGAGGCAGATAGCTCAGGAGGAAAAGTGGTTGCCATGCATGCAACCAGAAGGACAAGGTTGGACCCATAGAACCTACATAAAGATGGGTGAGCACTGTGGCTCACTTGTAATGTTAGCACAGGGGAAGTAGACACAGGGTTCCAAGAGTGAGCTGGCTAGTCAGGTTGGCCAAATGATTGAGCTCTTCTTATAAGAGAGGGAGAGAGGGAGAGAGAGAGAGGGATGAAGAGAAGCAGGGGGAGGAGGGAGATGGAGAGGGACAGGGAGAGGGACAGAGATGTTGTCTCATTATATAAGATAATAAGAGATGAGGAAAGTCAGTATCAACCTTTGGTCTCTACAAGCACACATATGCATATTCACATGACCACATATATGCATGTCAACATATATAAACACATACACACACCACACAGTGCAAAAGAGTTAAATGTGTAGACTTTTACACAGATTCCTATAGAAGTATAATGCATGAAAGCTCCAAGGCAAAAAAAAAATCTAATTTTTAAGTGGCGGAGATAGATAAGCAAAATGTAAAAATATAGCATAACCACACAATGGGAACTGTCAGAAAAAAAAGAATGCAGTATCAATACAAGATATAAAATAAACACATCTTAATATCATCATACCAAGTGAAAGGATACAGGCATAAAGACACACATACTACATGAGTTCATTTAACAAAATATTCAGAATAGAGACGTCTATAGTGACATAAAGTGGATTAGTGGTTGCCAGGAGCTGGGGAGAGGCCCTTGTCGGGAGTGTCAGCTCATATGTGCTGTGTGTCTATATCAGGGTGCAGAAGTGTTTGACAGTAGACTGTCTTGGAGCAAAACAGAAGGCTCAGTGGGAAAAGGTGCTTGCCACACAGGTCTGATAGCTTATTCTTGATCCTTGAAACCCATGGTAAAAGAAAAGGTTGTTCTTTGACCTCCATACATGGGACACAGCATGCTCCACTCCCCAAAAAATAGCAATTCAAGGAAAAAATCCACTATACATATAATTTTATAATCCTGTGAGTATAATTACACTGAATTTATATTTTGAATGAGTGAATCACGTTGTAAATGACTTCTATGTCATTTGCCTTAAAAAAAAAAAAAAACATGATGCAAGAGAGTGTATACAATTTATCCAAGTAGATAATAGTTGCAAAGACTCAGAGTTTAGTCCTGTCTATAGCTGAGCACACAGAGGCACAGAAACGACTTAGCTCTGCCACAAATCACATAATTTTCAAGGCAGCGTTGAGAAGAAGTTTCCTTTGACACTCCTTTAATGCATACTTAGCCGAGGTCCGTCTCTGTGGAGATGAACAAGTTCAAAAGCGATGCTTTAATAAAATACGTTGAACGGTTAAACGATTTAGTGCTTGAGATAAACTCTTAGTGCTTTGTAAACTAATATTTGTGAAATATTAGTTGTCTTTTGTGCAAAGGGGTGTAGCGGTGAGTAGTGTGTCAATACGGGGCTGGGTGGCCAGACAGGTTCCACTATTTCTCTTGTTGCAGATAATCAATCAGAGGAAGAGTATGCCTTGGTGATTGGCCCAAAGCAAACTGGGCCCATAGAGTTGACAGGAGACACAAAATCTACCTATACTCCACATGAAGGCTGTTCCTGGATTTTTAATTTATAATCAGAAAAGAAGATGTGGTTCCAAATCTGAGGGAAAATTTTGTTTCAACTGTTGTATAATTCTAGGGCTAGAGATGTAGCTCAGTCAGTAGAGAGCCTGCCACACACAAAGGCTTGGTTTTGATGACACGCGCCACTTGTGTTGGGCACGGTGGTGCACAACCCCAGCACCCCCAGCATTGGGACATGAATGTAAGAAGAGCAGAAGATCAAGGTCATCCTCCACTACATAGGGAGCTTGGGGGGAGCTTGGGGCAATCCTGAGATTTGTGAGATCCTGCCTTTCTAAAAAAATGTATTATTTGAACAAGCAAAGGAAATTCCAACCTTTTAATTCTAAACATCAATAGATTCTCTATGTACTATAGTTGTATTTATTATATAATATTATATATGATTTATTATATTTATATAATAAATCCATCTTGAAACAATAAACCCTAAACATATCATGCACATGACAGCAAAGAAACTTTTAGGAGAAGAATAAATTTCTGAATGCAGGTGTGGACTGTATTGCCTTGACATGGACTAGAAGCAGATGCAGTCAGCTTAACATGCCATTATTGAATTCACTTCCAACGGGCGTTCTCTTCTTTGGTGGGAGAAGGGATTGGGCAGTACTGTTTTGTATGTGCCATGAGCAGATAATCTCGGGTCATTTGTTAATTAAGAAGAAAGGCATCAACTATACACTTAGGTTGTGGGTATTGTCTGTTCTATACTTAGCTGCAAGATGTGGCCATTTACACTCCTTTCTGAGGGGAAGTGAGAGGTGTAGTGAATCCTGGAAAAGGGGGAAGGAAAAGGGGGAAACTGCAGTCAGGATATAATGTATGAGAGAGGAGTAAAACATGAGGCTGTTAATTAAGTTGCACCATTCTTTCACTATTAGTAGGAGGTTATAGCCTCTTGTATCTAACATCTGGGCACATTGCTTAGTAAAGTACAGCTTTCATTTGCAGAAGACCAGATCTATCTGTCTACCTGCCTATCTATCTATCTATCTATCTATCTATCTATCTATCTATCTATCATCTACCTATGTATCTATCTATTTATCTCTACCTACTTACATTTAGATAGATAGCTACCTATCTACTTACATATCATCCAACTATTATCATCTCTTTATTTACATATATCTACTTAATTATCATCTATCGGTTGCCTGTCATCTATCTATCTATCTATCTATCTATCTATCTATCTATCTATCTATCATGTATGTATGTATGTATGTATGTATGTATGTATCATCTATCTATCTATCTATCTATCTATCTATCTATCTATCTATCTATCATCTCTTTATTTATCATCTACTGTTCTACCATCTCTCTATCTACTTTATCACCTACCTACCTACTTGGCATGGTTTAGGCACTTTGGCACATCCTAACAGATGTGAGAATGATATAAATCAGTCCTATTCCCCTTGATAGTGGCACTGAGTAAATGTAGTTCTGAAAGGTTGAGTAGTTACAGTTGGGAAATAGCTGGGCTGCCTTTACAAGCTTTCACTTCAAAGCTAGAGTCCTCTGCCCTGTGCATGGAAGTGCTGAAAGTATGTTACATATGTGTCCCCTCAGTTGATGGAAGGGAGAGCTGTAGTGAGGGAAGTTGGGGAACCATCACACAACCTGACTAGAACAGGAAGTGGGTTTGGCTCAGGTAGGGGTGTGGGCTGATGGCAGGTAGGCACAAATAACAATGGCCAAGAAATATAAGAAGCTAGAAATAAGATAGAAGTCTGTGACTGGGGATGTATCTTTAGACTTGTCCCCAGGATAAGATTCTCCATAGAGCATCAAGAGGTCCCTATCAAAGAGAGAGGCAAAGCATTAAAGGACCAGGGGGGTCCATCAGAGAAAGCTCCATGTGTCCTTTCTTACTAGTCCAGGAGGCTTACAGACCTACACATGGTTCATATCTTCCTACCTGAAGGCATCTGCATCCTCCAAATGCCTCACTTGCAGAATGTTGATGACTATATAGAGGTAGGCCCTCACATTTGACATTGATGGGTCCATCATCTGTGGATTCAATCAGCTGCAGTTCAAAAATATTTTGAGTCTGAACCACAGGTGTACAGATTGTGCTCCTTGGCATTGTTCCGTGACAATGCAGCACTAGGTCACATTTGTAATTTTCAAATGGACACAGTGATACGGAAGGGTGCTATGTACTTATACCATTTCATGAAAGGGATCATGGCTCCTGAGATGTTGGCATTCTAGGGGACAGCAGTTGACAACTTCCCCCATAAGTTGCCCAGAGGTGACCAGCTCTCTCCGTGGCTTATGTAACGGGACCTCACTTTTCTGCATACCATGTTCCTCGTCTGCAGGAGTATTTTCTCGCTCATGTCTAGGAGATGTCTCTCCTTTGGCTTCAGCTCATGCTTTTGGCATGGAGAGAGCTATGAACTCTTGCATCCTGGGTCTCTCAAGTGTCTTCCCCCATATGCTGCTATAGATAGGAGTTTGAGGATGGTAAACTCTGAGGATATCTACAGCTAGACAGCTTAGAACAAAGCAGGAGCCGACACATTAGGTCTGTTCTTACAGGGACCCTTTGAAGACCACATCGTAATATTCTGAGCTGCACGTAAAACACAGGCCTACCAGGGACTGGGGCCCCAAACAGTGATATATGAACACTTAAAAATACACAATTCACTAAAAGGAGTGGTTCAGATGGCTAACAAATTTGGAATGAATACAAAGAAATACTTTCCCATGCAGAGTGTGGTAGACCTGTGGAATTTGCAGCTGTGGGAGGCAATTGAGTCAAATGCTGTGGGCGGATTTCATAAAGAGCTGGTGTGGCAGACAGCTGCCTGGGCAATGCAAATTGTGTTGTTAAAATTACGGACTGGTTAGGCGTTCACTGTGGTGGCAAGGAAGAGAGTCTCTGGGACAGCAGGCACAATGGGTGCAGCAGCTATTTTTACTAAAGAGCCCTTGTTTCTCTGACATTCTTGTGCACAGCACTTCTCTGAATCTCTGTTTTTTAAAGACAGAAAGAATAAGAAAGCGCTGTCATTTGTGGTCCTTAATATTAAGTTCTCGATTTATATGTATAAAAAGAGAAGCACTGGCTATAGCTATCTAGCAAGGTTTCTTTTCCCTCCCTCTGCATTGGTGTAGGTCAGCCTCTCATGTTGTTTCTTATGACACTTCTCAAATGAAAGACTTTTCACAGTAACTCCACTATTGCTTCCAAGCTACGTGTATGAGCATGGAAACACAGATATCTTCTCACCGTGAACTATCTTTGCAGGCCCACTGGTACCATGTTATGGGTGGTGGCTGTAGGCTCTTTATAGGACCTCATCCCCCCATTTCCCTATCTCTACCCCTCATCTACTTCCCACCTTCTGGCTTCTTCCTTGCAGTTCTCCAGGATTGCTTCAGCTCTTGGACATGAATTTGCCAACAAAGGGAATAGTACATATCTTGGGTTTTAAAGCTTCCCCTTTAGAACTGGACAGCTGCAGCTGCTTGTAAATCCACTTCATAGCTAAGGTATTGGGATTATCAAGGGCATATACACTCTGGTCTCTGCCTGCCTACTCTTGCGGGCATGCACCCTTATTCTGGAATACTGGCATTAGCCAGCCTATAGGGACACAGGACAAAGGCTAGGGAATGGCGATCAGGCTGGGGTATGAGGTACCCAGACTCACGTTGAGTCCATGCTGCATAGCAAAGAGTAAACATGTGTTATCTAATGTGGTGAATAGGAGCCAGGTTACTAGAGCCCTCATCAGGGCTTTCTCAAGGGGAAGACAGAACTAGGAGTATCTGGTGTTGTGTGTCTTCTCTGTGAGGTCGCACAGACAAAAATGGTACTATCTAGTCCAGAGGAAGATGGCAGAGCCTCACACACACACACACACACACACACACACACACACACACACACACACGAAGGACAAACCTGCCATGCTTCTAGGTCTGTTGAAAGCTTCGGCTCATTCATATGTTTCTGAGTCAATAAAACTAAAAACATATTTTTCCAAACCCACTCCCACCCTCCTCCCATCATTTTTAAAATCCTGTGTAATTTAAGGGAAATTCAATCCATATGCTTTTGATTTGTTTACACTTATATCATCAAAATATGTTTTTAAAGAGCTTGCAGAGTTCCCAAAAGCCTCCTCAGCCTTTTAAATGAGCCTTTTAAAGCAGCCCCCACCCCACCCCCCCCCAGGAACAGGAGGTTGCGTGCTGCCAAGGGTAAATGAACTTGAAAATGAAGAGGTTTGTGTTGGGCTCAGAATTTTAAATCCTCTGCTCCTGCTTGGGGTTCGAATTGTCAAATCAGCCCCCAATGACTTATCTAGCCTCAGCATTGCAACCCTTCAGGAGACTCACAAGGCAGTTGGAGTGTGATGACAGTAATCGCCAGAACCAGAGGCCGGAAAACAACCACAGAGGAAAGACTTGCTGTCTCGCTGTTCCCCCTCACCCCCACTTCCCTCCAAGAGGGAAGGGAGGACTAAAAATACAGGCACAGAGATGGACAGAAAGGAAGGAGGGAGGGAGGCAGGGGGAGAAAGATGGAAGGAAAGATAGATGAAAGGAAGGAAAGAAGGAAGGCAAGAGGAAGAAAGTAGGAGGGAGGGAAAGAAAGGAAATGGGAAGCAGAAACAAAAGAAGGAAGAAATGAAGGGAAAGCAGGGACAGGAGGAGAAAGGAGTCACTAGTGCTTACCCACACCTTTGACCTTTGACCTTTGACCTTTGGGTCTCATTCTTTCTCAATCAAAGGATAAGCTACACTTCTGAGAAAGATGCTGATGCAAATCCCGCTCTGCATTTTCCCTTATCTTTTGGGCCTTTAGACTTTTTCTCTGTTGTGTGTGCAATGATTTACTCCTTGTGTCAAAAATAAAAAAAGAGATCCTTTATTTTGTTTGTTTGTTTGTTTGTTTGTTTGGTTTTTTTTGTGACAGGGTTTCTCTGTATAGCCCTGGCTGTCCTGGAACTCACTCTGTAGACCAGGCTGGCCTTGAACTCAGAAATTAAATCCGCTTGCCTCTGCCTCCCAAGTGCTGGGATTAAAGGTGTGCACCACCACGCCCAACTGAGATCCTTTCTTTTACAGGCCAGGAGGCCTCAGGGGAGAGCAGTTGGCCCAATAGGAAGAGCCTACGGACTTAGCTCTTTTCTGATTTCTGACAGATCCATGTGCCTCATCTGCAGACCCATTTCCACACAATGAAACGGAAGGGATGAATAGCATCACTCTCTCTGTGAGCCAGGGACACTTTTGTGCCCCATCTTCTTGAAGTCCCCACATTGCTCTTCCACATTGTGTTTACCAAAAAATGTAGAGGCTGAAAATTACTTTGCTGGCAAAACAAGGAGTTAGATCCCTAGAAACCAGTGGGAGAAACTTAGAAGAGTCTCTCTCTCTCTCTCTCTCTCTCTCTCTCTCTCTCTCTCTCTCTCTCACACACACACACACACACACACACACACACACACACACCTGAAATTTGTTTTTTCTTGAATTACTTGCGTCTTTTGTTTGTGAGTTTCTTGTGCTGCCCATCACTGGCTCCATCAGATATTTGAAGTCAGGTCAGTTCCAGAATGTAGTTAACTCTTTCAACCCATTATTTTTAACCCTATAGTTCAAATAAATAAAAGAGAAGGCAACTCAAAACAAGAGCATTTGATCTACTTACCAGCTGTGCCATCATGACTATCAAACAGTGCATGCCTGCATATGTCTGTGTCTCTAACCTTGTCACAGAGTAGTGACATGGAGAAACACAACGAAATCCCCCATCTATGATTCCTACCTGGATGACATTTGAACCAGTTAGTTAGAGAAAAGAACGTGTGCACAGTCATGTGCCTGCGCTGACATTTCTGATTTTAGTACTGTGGGGTGACTAATTGAAGGCTTCTATTCGTTTCTGTTAGAATCATTTGCCTATCTAAAGAGTGTTTGGGCTTGGGAAGGTGGCTCACTGGGTAAGGGTGCTTGCTGGTCAAGAAGGAGAGTGAGCCAGCATCGCCAGCAGCCTCATAAAAAGCTGGGCGTGGCTCCTTGGCACTGTAATCCAATTACTGTGGGCAGAGACAAACATATCCTCATAGTTCACTGGAAAGACAGCTTAGTGGGAATGGTGATGTTCTGGTTCAGTCAGAGGATCATGTATCAAGGTAGTAAACAGAGGTATGATACCTCTTGTAGCTGTTGTCCTCCTTTGGCTTCTACATTCAAGCATACTGGTGAGGATATCCACATACTCACATGTATGCACTATGTGGATGGATACCACACACCCTTCACACATCCCGCAAAATAATAAAGGATCAAGTATGAACACAATTTTTGCCTTTCTTGGTTCAACAATAATGATGACACATCACAACAAATCTATTTAGTATGCCAAGTAAAATTCTGAAATTTTGTTGGTTACCCTCCCAGTTTCTGTGTGTGTGTGTGTGTGTGTGTGTGTGTGTGTGTGTGTGTGTGTGTGTGTAGTACCTCTTACATTTAAATCTGGAGATTTGGGCATTTTTGCATATACATAAAGTGGAAACTTAAGGGTTCTTTGGAAAGTCAGTTGTGTTGGATGGTGTTTTGCTGGGGCAAAGATGTGAAGGAGTGTTTTCCTGAAGCAAACACAAGTGAAAGAATGTTTTGCTAAAGCAGACACATGAAGGAATGTTTCGCTGAAGCAGACACAGGTGAAAGGATGAGAGATGACGGAATCTTAGCTAACAACACACATGTATTGGTCTGCTTTACATCTGTTGCTGAGCTCCATTTGTTGGGATTCCACAGGAAGAAGCACACCAAAAAATTTCTGGTGGTGTGCTGGCGGCTTCTTACCACTTCCTTGGACTTGGACAAACTGATGTCAGTTGACACAGGCTCATGTGGAGTTTTGCTAAGACAGATTCACATGCTGAGAAGGCAAGGCATGTGGTAAGGCAAGAGCCATGGAGGACAATTAATGTTTAGAGGGCGTATAAATAGGACTCAACAGACTGTGAGGGCTGCTTGGTTTGCTTGTAGAGTTAGCTTTGCAAAGCTTTTTGGTCTCAAATCTTTGATTTGTTCAGAGAGCCACAGCTGAGAACTCCTGGAATCCTTGGTAATCCAGACCCCTCCTGCTGACTCCTGCTGATTCCACTGAGACCTCGCTGCTCCTGCTAGGTCATGCCACCACCGCTGCTATCCAGACACTACTGAGCTGGACTGCTGGTTTATCTGTGAAGTGTTTCTGAGCGGATCAAACTGCTACTGCTGACCTGTGAACTGAACTGCTGATTTTCTGACAATGCAGATTTCTAAAGAGGCCCACTTCCCCCCATATCATAATTACCTTTCTTTTCCACTACCTCTGGTGGGTAGAGAGATAGAAAGGAGGCTAAAGCATTTAAGAATCATCATTAAAGTAGGTTTTGAAAAAAAAGTTACATATACATATTGAGGTCTCTGAGAGATGGGATTCAAATCTAAGCTATCAATACACCCTGTATCAACTCTGCATGTAGCCTGAGGGTGACCTTTTATGCACACCTGCATTTTGACTGTGACACATCTCATGGAGTCACTTGCGGAATTTTTCACCAGAGCCTGATGCCCCAGAGGACTTCAGATTTCTGAGTACTTCAGACTCTGCATTGGGCATCTTTAACCTGTAACTTTAAGCTCGTTCTTTCCATATGCTTATTTACATACCTCTGATTGCAATGTTATAAAATTATTTTAATAGACTGTGGCCTCAAGGCAGCTGGAAGTTCTCATGGCTCTACACATGTAAATGTGAATGAATGGTTTTACTCAGGACACCACAGGGGGCTGGTGAGTTCTATAGGAAAAGAATGTCCAGCACTGACACAGAGCCCAGCAAGGGCTTTCATCTTCAGAAGCTAAGGCCTCTGAATTCACAGATGATCATCTTTCTTTTTTCTCTTTTTACCTCCTTAATTTATTTGCATCCTGATGCAGCCTCCCCTCCTCCTAGGCTCCCCACAGCCTCTCCTCCCTGTTCCTCCCTCCCCTTCTCCTCTGAGAATGGAGAACCTGTTTCTGTTCCCTGCCCTGTACCAACCCACCCTGGTACATCAAGTTTCTTCCAGCGGAGGTACAGCCTCCCCCACCTGGGACAGACAAGGTTAGCCCAGTTAGGGGAACAGGATCTATGGGCAGGCAACAGAGTCAGGGACAGCTCCAGTTCTAGTTCTAGTTGTTGGAGGTTCCATATCCCCTACTGCTAGAAGTATCAGTTAGTGTCACTCTCATAGACTCCATGGAGCCTCCCCCATCCCAGGACTCTGGTAAGTCCTGGGGATGCCCCCTGCCTGTGATTACCATTCATTCTCTGGGCCCTGTCTCACTGGCTGTCCCCATATCTATCCTCCCACCCCCACCTCATCCCCTCCCCATTCCCTCTCCCAACTAGTTCCCTGGTCCATCCAACTCAGATGACTATTTTATTTCTTTTTCTGAATGAGATTCAAGCATCCTCCTTTGGGCCTCCTTGTTATTTAGCTTCTTTGGGTCTATGGGTTGCAGTGTGGGTATCCTATACTTTATGGCTAAAGTCCACTCATCAGTGAATACTTACCATGCAATGTGCTCTTGGGTCTGGGTTATCTCACTCAGGATGATATTTTCTAGTTTCATCCATTTGCCTCAAGATGTTTTCCCCTTTTATTGGGTATTTCCTTTATTTACATTTCAAATCTTATCCCCTTTCCAGGTCTCCCCTCTGGAAACCTCCTATCCCATCCCCCTTCCCCCTACTTCTATGAGGGTGCTCCCCCACCTACCCACTCCCTCCTTCCCACCCTGGCATTTCCCTACACTGGGGCATTGAACTTCTCAGGCCCAAGGGTCTCTCTTCCCACTGATGTCCAACAAGGCCATCCTCTGCTAGTTATGAGGTTGGAGCCATGGGTCCCTCCATGTGTACTCTTTGGTTGTTGGTCCAGTCACTGGGAGCTCCAGGGGGTCTGGACTTTGCTCCTCCCATGGGGCTGCAACCCTCCTCAACTCCTTCAGTCCCTTCTCCAACTCCTCCATCAGGGACCCCATACTCAACGATGTCCTTGTTTTTCATAGCTGAGTAGCATTCCGTTGTGTAAATGAACCACATTTTCTATATCCATTCTTCAGCTGTAGATGAGCATCTTAGCACATCTTTGATTTGCTTTATCTTTAAATAGTCTTGCAGTTAGTAGTTTAGAGCTCATCTGTTCCAAAGTATCTGCAAGTTGCCTAAGGATAAGGAACCCAGCCTCTGAGTGGACATACCAAGTCAGAATTTTAGGAGAGAAACACTGACCTAGACAGAATCTGTATGTGTGCACAGACATCAGTCACAGAGCTGGTGGGTACCTTCTACTCTGTGCTCTTGTAAGATCAAACCAGAAAGACCCCTACTCCAAACACAGGCTGTTCACGCACCCCAAGAATCACGGAAGACCATCTTGATGCAAACTGCAAAAGGATATTTAATCGGAGCTCTGGGACGACCCATGTCTCATGCAAGAGACAGGGGAGTCGACCCTGACCTGAAATTTTACAAAGCTTATAAAGGCAAAAATCACAAACTCAGGGGGGGAAAGGGGGAGGAAATAGGGGAAGTCTAAAACCATAAATTTACCTAACAGTTAAGTCATGTCCTACCTTAGGCAACCTCCTGGGGCGTTGAAACATTCCACAGAGGGCACTGGAACATTCAGAGGGTGTTGGACCATTCTGTGATTGTTCCAGGAAAAGCTTGCCCCGTAGCTAGGGCCAAAGGTTCAGTCCCTTATATTAGTTCAAAAGTTCACCTTCCCTCCTGACACAAGGGACTCCATTTTGTCTTTGGTTACGTACTACTCTTTCACTCTCCCACTTTGTCCATCTGCCTTTTTGGTGTAAGTAGATGCTTTCTTCTAAGCTGTGATGGATAATCTCAATGGTCAACTTGATGAGGGTTAACATCACCTGAGAGACAGGCTTCTGGGCATGTGTGTAGTAAACTATTTTGCTTGGATTCATTGAGGTGGGAAGGGCTGGCCTCAGCGAGTGGCACCGGTTTTCAGCCATGGATCTCAGACTCTATAAGACAAGATGAGCTGAGCACGAACAGCCATTTTTTTGCCACTTCCTTTTGGGCGCCATGGGACCAACTGCCTTAAGCATCCGCTGCCAGGACTCCTAACCTGATGAATTTTACCCTCTAACTGTGAGCTAGAACAAACTATTTCTCCCTTAAATTGTTTTCGTCAGAATATTTTATTATAGCTACAGGGAAAGACACTAAGACATCAACTCATAAGACAAAAACAAACATGTTAAGTGCTGTAGACATTTGGTCTTTGTTCAGGATTTTAAGAAACCATTGGGAATGAAACCTTTAGCACCAGAGTTATGTCAAAGAGCCAGAACTCAGGTGTAACTGAGCTTTTTGGGTGGCCCATGGAGATGTGTGTGACTTGACACTGTCAAGAACCCTTCCAGAGAGACATACAGAGACCATAGTGTATTTTGGACCTGACCTCTCGTGGTGGACAGCATTACAGAATGATACAGCTACATCAGCACTCAACATTCCTGAATAGTCTCAGCTGGACTGCTTGGATGAACTGTATGGAAACACAGTATGGCCTAACCAGCAAGTCACCTGGTCCTCATTCCCAAACTCTGATTTTCTTTATGGAAGAATATTGCTCCCTCTCCTGTTCACTTTCCTATTCCAAAAAAGGTTGGCTGGACACACTTTAGTGATTGCAGTCTATTGATAACCCTGATTTCCCAGTCAGAACCCAGGTTGCTAAAGGGAAAGGATTCTTCCATCCTTTCATGTGTATCCAAGAATCTGGCACATGACCCAAGCCCCACAGTTGCCTACTTGACTGATGGGAGAGTGTGAATGAAGAAGAGCCTGCCTGTGGGTGGCTCATCTTCCTCAAGTGTATCCCAGGCTATGCTTGAGGCACAGCTCTGCATGGGTTGGGTTCCAGAAGATTATCAAGGAAAACCTAAGAGAAAATATTAAAGTAGGGCTTAGATTGATGACATTTATTTACAGAGGAGTTATTTTAGTTAAGCAGGCTCTCTCTGGAAAGCTGATGGAGGTATGTGTCAACCACAAGCTGAGTTAAATAAACCCCTACTCCATAGACCACAAGAAATGCAAGACAAGAGAATACGCAACCAAGATCATTCACCACTCAAACTCGTCAGCCATATCGGCGTAATAATTGTTTGAAAAGCAGTTATAACAAAGAAATTCCTTCTAAGTAGGGAAATGGGGTTTGGGAAATTTTAAAAGATGTCATGTTTGTTGGATAGATTACTAGCACCCAGAGATTAACCAGAATGCCAGGTTCTCATTGTTAATTGGCACATCAATTTGGGATGGGAAGAGAGATAGAAACAGTGGCTCCCTCTTTGTACACACGACAGGACCATATACCTGTTCTGTTTTCTGGGTCCAGAAATTCTCTTCTTTGGGAGTGTGTGATTAATGTTGATTATCAACATGATGAGTCTTAGAATCAGCTAGGAGAAAGACTTTGGACATGGTTATGAGGGTATTTCTAGATAGGACTAAGTGAGTTTGGAAGACCTACTCTGATTGCTGATGGCGTCATTTCAGAGTCTTGGAGTCCTGGGTTGCAAAAATAAGGAAATCGGGTAGGGCAGCAGCTTTTGTCTCTCTTCTGCATATTGACTACAGACACTGTGATGGTTTGTATATGCTCTAACCAGGGAGAAGCACTATTAGGAGGTGTGGCTTTGTTGGAATAGGTGTGTCACTGTGGGTATGGGCTTAAGGCCCTCATCTTAGCTGCCGGGAAGTCAGTCTTCTACTAGCAACCTTCAGATAGAGATGTAGAACTCTCAGCTACTCCTGCACCATGCCTGCCTAGATGCTGCCATGCTCCCACCTAGATGATAAAGGACTGAACCTCTAAACCTGTAAGCCAGCCCCAATTAAATGTTGTCCTTTATAAGACTTGCATTGGTCATGGTGTCTGTTTACAGCAGTAAAACCCTAAGTAAGACAGACACCAGGCACCTCATGTTCTTGCTTCCATGACTTCTCCACCATGATGAGCTATGCCCTCCAACCACAAGCAAAGTAAACCCTTCCTTCTTTGAGGAAGTTTTGTCATAACAAGGAGAACAGTAAGTTAAGGAAGACGTCAGTAACTAGAGACACATGGTTCAGTTACAAGGCTGCAAGACCATAGGGAACTCACTTTTTATTGCTTAATTTTGCTCCTGTGAGAAAAATCCCTGAAAATTTAGTGTCAAAAATCGACACAGACACTGGGGAGCTATCTTAGTGGTCAAGCATTTGCTTCACAAACATGAAGGTCAGAGGTTTGGCTCCTGACACTGATTGTGACCGATGAGTGGGAACTGAGTCTCTCCTGTAACCACAGTGCTCAGCAGGCAGAGACAGGATCCCTTGAGCAAGCTAGACTTGCCAAATTGGCAAGTTCTGAGTTCAAGTGTTAGACCCTGCCTCAGTGGATAAGGTGGAAAATGATCAAGAAAAAATCAGGCGTTGCCGGGCAGTGGTGGCGCACGCCTTTAATCCCAGCACTTGGGAGGCAGATTCTGAGTTCAAGGTCTACAGAGTGAGTTCCAGGACAGCCAGGGCTACACAGAGAAACCGTGTCTCGAAAAACTAAAAAAAAAAAAAAAAAGAAAAAGAAAAAAAAAATCAGGCGTCAATCTCTTACTAGTTTGCTTGTGATTCTGTACACATACATGAGAGTATGCATAAACAAATATGCATTATGCATGCACACATCTCTCTCTCTCTGTCTCTCTCTGTCTCTCTCTGTCTCTCTGTCTCTGTCTCTGTCTCTGTCTCTCTCTCTCTCTCACACACACACACACACACACACACACACACACACACATACACACACCCCACATATCTTACACTCCTGAAATTCAGAAATTCCACATGGGTCTTATGGGGTTAAAAATCAAAGTTCTGGCAATATTGTGTTTCATCTAGAAGCTCTTGGAGAGGATCTGTTGCTACTTTTCAGCTTCCAGGTCATCTTGAACTCCTTTACTTGTGACAGTTTCTCCTGTTTTTAAGAGCTGTGACTAAGTTATGATGACCTCTGCTTGGGCCAACGTGTCTCCTTCTCTGACTCTTCTGCCTCTCTTCCCTCTTCTAAGGATGCCTGTCATGATGCTGGGTTCAGATGGAAGATCTCGAGTAATAGTGTCCAGACATATCCAACCTTTGACAGTGTGACACAACATTGTCATCTATAATGTTCATGCCTACAACTGCAATTGAGTTGTAAAAATTGTCATAATGTTATAAAATTGTTTATGACGTTGCGTTAGGGTGCATATGTAGCTATTTTCAGCTACACACATCCCAAGGGGCTGGTTGGCTACTCTCTCTGCTCCTCAGATAATGCACACAGGTCACTACATCCAAAATGTTTCTTTTGTCATATAAGGTACTTTACAGATTGCAGGGTGGTTAAGATGGAGATATCTTTGGGAGCCATTATTCTATTTACTACTAGTTATCTGATATTGATATTGATGGCTATGGTTTCAATTGTCTTTACCTGCTCATGGGCCTAGACACTCCCATGATATGACTGCTTCTCTCCATTCTAGCCACAATCATCTTTCTGGCCTTGAATCATGTCAGGCGAGCTCCTTTCCAAAGTCTTTTGCTTGGTATTTCCCCCATTCCTCCACCCTGCGCAGTATCTTCCTGTCTGCAACCCCAATGCCATTGGATACTAGAAGAAGTATATTTCCTATAAAGCTTTCCAAGAATACCCTATCTCCATCAACCCTGGAAATCACTGTCTTAGTAACATTTTATTCTCTGGCAAAAACCACCATGACCAAGGAAACATATAAAAGAAAGCATTTAATTGGACTTTACTGTTTCAGAAGGTTTAGAATCCATGATGTCTGAACAAAGATGGCGCCACAGAGACAGAGACCTCACCTCTCGATTCTTATACAAGGCTTCGAGAGCACAGTGGCTATGGAGTGAGGCTCCTTAACCCTTTAGCCTAGCCCCAGGGGTACACCTCCTCCAACAAGGCCCTGTCTCTTAATTTTAAATCTTTGTAAACAACAATCAACTGGGGACCAAGTTTTCAAATGCCTGAGACTAATGGGAGACATTTCATTCAAACCAGCACCCCCACTAACCCTCCATTTCTTCTTTCCTTTCTTCCCTCATGTCCCCTTCCCTCCATCTCTCTATTCTTCTCTGTAGTACTATCACTGTCATGTGCATTGCATATTTTGTGGACTTTGTCTCTTTGTGTCCATCCTTTGGCCATTGGTAGACTTTACGTTTCAAGAGAGTGGTATCTATCCCCCATCCCAGTCATGCATAGAGTCCCTACTATATTTGAGGAAATCATGAGAACATTGTTGAGAAAATAAATGAAATGAAATCATAGGTAACATCTTTCTAGGATGGATGAGAGTATAGCATACCTTTGTCTTGCCAGACCTAAGAAGTGCATGGCTGCCTTCATTTCTGTATTGAAAGGAAGATTACACAAACACTATTTTAATAAGCTCTTCTAAAAATAGGAGCAGTTCCTGCCTTGTGCTGTATAGGAATCTATTAATGATTATGTGAGAATGGGGACCAGCAGATCTTTTGTGCAGCAGCTGCCCCTCTTCTGTTTCATGCCTGTGCTCTTCAGTACTGTATCAAAACCCAGCTCAGCTGCTAGACACAGTTACAGAGAACTGACAATTTCCTGCAACCTTTGTGATTAAACCAACAATAAATAAGGAGTAACAACTCTTAAGAAATCTGCCTTGATAACTTCTAATTCCTTTCTTAAGTGTAGAAAACTGTTTTATTAACTTGACCAAGTAGAGAGTTTTTATAACTTGAATGACATCATTCTAGGGCATGTGTTTGTTTGTTGTGTGTTCCTTGCACTTGAATGTACAAGTATGTGCATGCAGAAGTCACAGCCAAATGACTTACGCATTCTACTGTCATTCTTTACATTATTGCCTTGAACTGGAAGCCTGCCACTTTGGGCGACTGGCCTGGCTGGCGCATGAGCTGTGGACCTCTGACTGCCTTAGTTCCATAACGTTGGGGTTAAAGACACTTGCATCCATGCTTGGATTGTTATGTGAATCCTAGGGATTCAAGCCCAGGTCCTCATGCTTGCCGAGCAAGTGCTGTTACAGAGTCAACTAGGACACCTAAGTGACTTTTAAGGAGAATTGATCAGAATAAGAAAGAAAACCTAGTCTTCCTCTAACATTATCCTTTTCAAGAAGTCACCTTTGTGAGCCTGGTCCCCACTTTTGACACATCAGGGTCATGTTGAGGACTGCTGACAACATATGTTGATGAACATGATAATAGGATTTTGAAGGAGACATTAGATTTTGAGGCAGTCCTAAAGAAATAATGACAAATGACGACATTAGAAACAGCTAAAATATTTAAGCCAACAGCATTCGACTGGTTGAAGGAATGAATGATTATGTAAGTGCTTTCATGAATAAAATACCTCAAGAGTGGCCCTCAAGTTGCCTGAGTAAGCACATCACATGTGACTCCCTGCATAAATTGTTCCCAGCCTTTGTCATAACTTTTGACATGAGTATTGTCTTTTGTGGAAAGCCTTTGGGGCACACTCTTTCGGATGAGACAGTAACCATGTATGGAGACAAAGATGCTGTCATATAGACACCCTCTGAATCATTCTGTGATTGATGTTAAGATTTCAAATATTTCAAAGGAATACGTCTTCTTCCTGCTGCTGATGTGGAAGACAGTTGACAGATCAGCTGCCTTCTCCTTCCCCCCCAAACCCAGTCTGTTCCCTTCTTTCAAATGCATCTTGACATTTGAGTCTCAGTTTATAATCTCTTTCTTAAAAACATAGCATTGGCTGCCGAGCAGGCTGAGCAGTTCTGGAAGATCAGGGGTTTTCAAGCTTTCAGACCCAGCAGTGGAGCCTGAGTCAGCTAGCCAGTGTATCTCAGACTATGCTGTGCTTTGTCCATGCTTATGGCTGTGGTGGTGCTCTTAGGAAGTGCTGGAACCTTCGGCAGATGGAGCCTAGTCAATAGCTCTTAGGTAATTAGCAGCATGTCTTTGACGGGGATTGTAGAGTCCCAATCTCTTGGTATCTCTTTCCATTTCTGGGCCATTAAGGAGATGACTGAGGTCACTTTTTTGCCACTCCTTCTGCCACTCCTTTTGCTGTGGCAAATTGGGGGTTTCTACCCCACCTTGGATCAGTTAGTTCCCAGTTAAAAGACACAAAACCTTCATATTTATCCCTTATATCTCTTCTCTCATGGTCTCTGCCTCAGACCCTAAGCCTGGGAACCAAAGCCAACCTACCTCTCATCTGCCTAGCCGTAGGCTATAGGCATCTTGATTCAACCAATAGCTTTCAATTAAGGAGCAAAGTTACGTGGCATTGCTCCATATACACGAGGATTTCCATATCCCTAGCAGCAATCAGATCTTGAAGGCCAATATTTAACATTACAATACGTTACAACAGACCAACCATCCTCACACACCAGATGCCCAAAGCAGAGAATGCATGTCCACTCAATCTTGGACAGGAGGCTCCATAAATATGAGATGAAAAACTGTTTCTCTTATAAGTTAATTATATCACATAACTTATTACATAATATAAGGGTGGCTTATACAAGCTGATGACTTTTCTTGTACCATATTTCCTTATATTTTAATGGATAAAGTGGGCATAATACTACTTCATGACATTTTGAGAGAATTCACAAGATGCTATTTGTGCATCACAATGATATAACATAGGTGCTCAGGATATACTTATTTTTCTTGTTAAAACATAAAGGCTATGAATCATATCATTTACTGTTTGTGTCCAGGCATAGAATAAATAATAACTAGAGATTGATTATTTGGTCATAATTATTTTGTTGAGCTTGAAAGCTCTTAAAATTTCTTATTTGGTGTCCTTAGTCAAAGTCCATTGTAGTATATCTAAAGCCTGGTGAGTACTCAAAGTCTATTATATAGGCACAGGCTTAGAATAATGACATTCAAGACAGAAGGATTGGCAGCCACAGATCAATCTGGGCTATTTGGAGAGACCTGAATGCACACACAGACACAGACACACGCACACACACACACATGCACAAAAAGTGGGGATGGAGATGTAGCTTAACAGTTACTGTTTACAATATTACAAAAAGTATATAGATAAATATTGCAAAGGGCCGGTAGCATTTGACCTCGTATTGAATGTCAGCCATGAACTCTGAATAGGATGATACTATGCTTTGCTCTGTGACCCTCTCCCACTAACATGAGGCCAGTTTCAGAAAGATAGCTGGTTAGCGGGTTAGCCACTCTCCCTGGTGCACAACCCTGAAAGGACATCTCAGTACTGTTTTGTTTGTTTGTTTTTTGTTGTTGTTAAACTTTTTTCTTCTTTGCAAGGCATCCATACAAACTCGGCCATGATTATAAATATAGCTAGGGTTTCCATTTATTGACACTGTTGGGAAAGAACTTAGCAGATTTGAAAGCAATGTTTTAAATGCCTGTGAAAGGTGCAATAATGCTTATAGGACACTATATCTGGTTCTTGCTGACACCCATATCCAAACCTGCTGGGCCTGTGCATTTCACAAGTATGCCAGGGACAGAGGCTGCACAGGGTGAGCAGCAGCTGTGTGGGATGTATGCAATGAACAGAAGCATCCTCCACTCAGATGCTGTGCCCTGTACGTACCAGTCAGAAAGATGCAGGCTTGGCCTTCTGTGGATGGAGGAGTGATCACATGTGGGTCATCACTATAGGAATACACTTCCCTGCCTCTTCTGAAATCATAAATTTGGGTGTAGTCCATTTAGATCTATTTTTCTTGGCACCTTGAGCTTTTTAAATACTTTCACACTCCTATCCCCACTATGACTATTTTAAAATCAGACCCTGTTTTTGTTTTAAAACAATAACCGCCAGATTCTGTTGCCTTCTTAGTTAAAAAAAGAGAAAGATTTATCATTAAGATCTCTTTAACTTTTAGTTTTATTACAATGATTCTTCAAGAACTTAACACATTGTATTTTGAGCCTATTTACCTCCCACCCAACTCCCCATTTCCTCCAAGGTCTATCCCTTCTCAATTTTGTATCTTTTTTTCTGTTTCTTTTCTTTCTCCCCTCCCCTGCTCCCCATAATCCACTGAGTTCAATTTATACTGAAGCTTGATTGACATACCTAGAGCCAAGCCCAACAAACAAACAAACAAACAAAATAGAACAAAACAAAACACCACCACCAAGGAAGCCCCTCACTATTCCCTCTTCCAGAGCCATCAGCTGACAGTAGCTCCTAGTTAGGGATGGAACCCTGTGAGTCTCTCATTATCGGGGCTTTTGAGAGGCTATATTATACACTGGTTACCACCACCATCACCACAAACACATATACTGTTACAGTTCTATCACTATTTTAAAAGGCATTTATTAAATAAGTGAATACAACATCTTATTCTCCATGATAACCCTCTAAGGCACAATCTATCATGATTTCCATCTTACCAATGAAGCTATCGAGTCCGAGAAGATTGGAAGTCACATACCTATTAGCTGGTAAATAAATTTTTTAAAAATGTAATTATGATAACTTCTTTGGCCTGACATAATGAAGGAGCCAAAACCTGGGTGGCTGAAAAATGACCAGGCATTGCTTTGAAGTTCTGGACGCTGGAAGTCTGAGACCAAGGTGGTTGTAGTCTTTGTGGGTCTGAACCCTTTAGGAAATGAGCCTTCCTTGACTCTGACTCTCAGTAGCCAAGACACCCCTTAGCTTCTATCAGAATCGCTCACTTTTACCTGTGTCTTCCCTGTTCCTGCAGCTTCCCCTTCATGACTATGTGTCTGTGCCTTCACCTGGCATTTCTCTGTGTGTCTGTGTCAAGGCAAGATTTGATTTTTTTTGTAAATGCCTGTATAACTAGAGGTTTGTGCTATGGAGAAACGTCTGTTGCTGCCCTAACAAGAAGCACCTATGAACACGAGTTGAATTAATTGAGATACAGAAAGGTCTTGACCAACGTATGGGGCTCTGCTAAACAAAAGAAAATATGTTTATTCTTAAGTTCTTATTTGAGATTCCTTTCCTTCTAAAATGGTCAGCAAAGCTGCGCTGCCCCCAGTGGAGCTGAAACAAGAGAAAACAGGGATTTTCCCAAGCTCTTGTTCCACACAGACCCCAGGGAGCTGGGGCAGTTGCTAAGCAAGAGCATCATTGCTCTTTCCCAGGCAGGGGTGCAAAGCTTGCTGAATCTTCAACATCTGAGCTGGCAGCCCAGCCCGGGACATTTTCACCTGTCTCTGCTCCTCTGGGCACAGATCCCTGCAACTAGACTGCTGGGGTAGCCAGACTGGGATCTTTTTAAAGGTTAGCAAGTTTGTTGCCATCTGTCTTTCTTCTGTGTGTGTGTGTGTGTGTGTGTGTGTGTGTGTGTGTGTGTGTGTGTTCTTCATGATTCTGTGCAATGTGCAAATTTAGAACTTCCTCGAACAGTGCTGAGTGAACAAAGCTGAGCTGTGGCTCTCAATCACCGAGGAGCTCAGACGTGCGAGGGTCTGATGGTTGCACGCATCTTGGAAAGCAGAGGCCATGTCAGCGAGTGACAGGAGTAACTGGGCCAGAATCTTAGGGCTTTATTGGACAAATTGGTTCAAATTCGCAAGTCTTCTCTATGTGAAGAACTGTGAAATATAAGTGCACTCCCCAAGGTCACGCATTCAAGAGAAGGTAAAGCTGATACAAGCATTTTGGTCTCCTGATCCCCAGTACAGGGCTGTCTTCAATAAACTATGAATTGGGACATTTTATAGAGCTTTTCCAAAGTGCTTTCGAATATGTTCTATCTTTCCCTTCCAACAACAGAGAAATAAGGGAATGGATTGGACTCCATCAAGAGTCACCCAGGCTGCAACATAGGTCCTTCTTCCAAACCTACCTGGATTCAATTCTGCCAACACTGTGTCTCCATTCTTACGTGCTCATATTTATTCCCTGTCCGTTTGTACTCTGGGTGGAGGTGGGGGTGGGGCGAGGGGACAGCGAAGTTCAGAATTCACTTCTCACTAAGTGGTTTCTGATAAGATATCCAAATTCTCTCTGAATGTTAATTCCAGGTCCATAAAGCAGTATACAGTATGGACGGCTTTCCCAGCGCTTATGACAAGTAGCCCCTGCTTGCATTACTTCAGGTCCTTTTCTCTCGAGCTTGTTTCTATGCTCACTTATTTACCTCGGGCGGATGACACACTGCCGCTGCTTTCACAACATATATGAGAAGAAAAGAGGCTCCTGGACATGTGTCAGTTGATTTTAAACTAGCTCTGTCACACGATCCACGAGAACGCTGTACTCTCATGGCACAAACTAAAACAAAGGTGTTTGACACTTGGTAAAATAAGGTGTTGCGATCAATGACAAGAATTTATCACCGGGGACTTGGGTAATCAATAAATACTTGCTCCTTTATAGAAAACTGTAGAGAAGGCTTCTGTCCATAGGCAATGCTCCCTGAACTTACGAATGTTGGGGGTTACTCATATAAAAGAGAGAAGGATGTTGGCCCAGCATTCAGGCTATTAGCTTCTACAGTCCCTTTATGGGGGTCTTGGGTGGACCAGAGAAGCAGTGCATGATGCTGAGGGGTCTTGAATCTCCATCCTATCTGATGGTAAGAGGACACGAGACTCTGAACACTTCTCAGCAGAGCCTGAAAAGAAAAAATGCAAAGAAGAAAGGATCTTTGGTCGGCTCTTCATTCTTACACATCAGTTACATGCCAGCCACCTCCTGCCCCTTTCATGATCCCTACCCTTTTAGTCTCCAGCCCTATCAGGCAGAAGTTAACCCTTTTTTTTTTTTCAGATGGTAAAACTATAACTTCACATCTTAGAGCAGTTGATGCAAAACATATAACACATTTCTGCCTCAGATCAATGAGGTGTCTCTGTCGTGAGTCTCTATGAGAAAAGCTGAGCCTACAGGAAATGGGCCACATGAGAGATAGGTGCGGCTCCTGCAAAAGGCTTCAATAAAATTATTGAGGGAAGACTCTCAGGCATTAACTTCCTTCATGAGAGCTCCTTGGCATGATTTTCTGATGTGGGAGGGTGTGGTTTGAGTGTCCCTCAAGCCTTCATTGTGATCGAAAGCTTGGTTCCCAGGGAGTCAGTTTGGAGAGGTATTATAATCTTTAAGAGGTAGCGTGCAGTAGCAGTCCTTGGGTTTATTGCAGAGTGACCTAAAGGTCAATGGTACCAACATATATGGTACTAGCTTGTTCTCCCCGCTGGCTGAAAACATAATCTTGCTTATTTGCTTGAATTCTATCATACTTTGTGTGTCTATTTGCTTCACAAATGATTAATAAAATATATTTATGTTGCTGGAGCTGTTTGTTTGTTTTTTGAAAGAAAAATAGCATCCCAGGACATATACTTGCGGTTTGGTTAGTGAAGGTCATAGTCTAACACAATATTTTCATTTATTAACTAACCTATTCAGATACATTTCAGATATATGAACTAGAAAATTTTATACCTTAGTGGTCTTGGAGTCTATAAATGCTGACTTTAGATAAATGGAATAGTCACTCTGTGGAATTTTTCCTTTGAATTTGATGGTCAGGGTGGAACATTTACTGAGATAAGTCAAATTATGTCTAAACCACTCACCTAAACCATTGCTGATTTCTGTGTAGTATAAGCTCAGAATGATTTACACCCCAGATAAAGAACTCCTCGTCTTTAGTTTGCACAGCTTGACTGAGGACAGAGTGGCCTGAACCTGTGACTCCAAAAAAAGTATCTTTCAAAATGAAGCACATTTCTTGAAGGGTTCCCCCCCCCCCCAAAGGGAAAGCTATTGCAACAGTGAAAGTAGCAAAGCATCCATTTTTCTTTCTTATGTCTTTCTTTTGTTTCCATTTTATCAAATGCCATCTGGAAAACATGGAGAAATGTACTGTATGTGATATATGAACTTGTTTCGTAGCATCATTGGGAAGAAGAGGAAGCTTAAAGCTCAGGAAAGGGAAAATTACAGATTGAGCTGGTAGCTTTTAACAAGCTAATGATAGGACCATCAGCAAGTTCAGGGTATTCCCCCACATCACGTGTGCCTTCAGCTGTTTTTGTTTTATAATTTGTTGAGTTTTTAGGATTTATGCATGCATGTTTTTGAGAGCACGGATAGATACCATAGTAATTAGAGTCAGTCTGGATTTATCATTGCTATAGAATGTGTACAGAGTGAATATATTATAGGCGAGTGGGCTTAGAGAGTAATTTATGCTCACTCCACAATTTACACATGAGTTTTTTTTTTCCCCAAACTCATTTTATTTTAACCCAAGTCTTTCCTGGGAATTGGAAGAAACCTGATGCCACCAGGCTATATCTGTGTGTCTTTTCTCCTTATTAAGATCTCTGCTTTGCCAAGTATGTCTCTGATGGGTTTCATAATAAGAGCCAAGTGATATGTGAGAAATTACATCTCACACTGGTGACAACATGAGGGTGTTAGGACAACTGAACAATACTTGATTGTCCCTGTGCCTTGTCTTCTGCGTCACTCTTTAAGAGTTGATGTGCTTCTTTGATATATGTTGTTTGTGTTCTGAACTGCTTTGGGCATGACTGGGGGCAGAGTTCCTGACCATTAGTTCATGGAGTTCCTGGGAGATGCTTGAATCAGCTAGTACCCTGCTGATGAGCTCAGCATCACAGTGGCATTGCTTCATGGTGTGTTTGCACAAAGGCCCTGGTGCTATTTGTCACTGAAGTCAGCATTCTTGCATCAAATGTTGACCAAGTATCTGCTTGTTAACCTCTTTCTGCAAGATGCTTTCTAGTTTCCAGCTTCCTTCACAACTCCACATTTAAGTTTTTACCAATGAAATCTTATGTGTCATTGGTGTTTTGTCTTCCATGGTTTAGAAAGTTTTATAAGATTTTATTTCATGTGTGTACGTGTTCTTGTAGGGACATGTTCAGAGGAAGTCATGGGGTTCCCTACAGCTGGAGTTACAGATGGTTGTGGGTGTTGAGAACAAAACTTGGGTTCTGTATAAGGGCAGAATGTGATGTTAACCATTGAACATCTCTCTAGATCAATAGTTCTCAACCTGTGGGTTGCAACCCTTTTGGCAAACCTCTATCTTAAAAAAATATTTGTATCACAATTTATAACGGCAGCAAAATTGTAGTTACAAAGTACTTACAGAAGTAATTTTCTGGTTAGAGGTCACCACAATATGTGGAACCCCATTAAAGGGTCACAGCATGAGGAAGGTTGAGAACCGCTGAGCTAGTTCGTTCAGAAGCTGAATTATACTTGGGGAAGTTTACTTTCACGAAACTAATGATATTAACAAAATGGTTCTCAGACATATATTTCTAAGTTATCTTTACTGGAATAATGCCATTTATAGGGTACGTAATTAATTTTTCACTAATCTAGGCAGACATTGAATTTAAATGTATTTCTCTATATTACTTTCAGAGGATTTATTTTTATTTTATATGGATGTGAGTTTTGCCTGCATGGATGTATGTGTATTCCACATGTGTTAAATGCTTGCGGAAGCCCGTGAGTCACTATTTGAGTACTGGGAATCCAACCTGGATACTCTTCAAGAGCAGCAATTGCTCTTAAACGCTGAGCATCTCTCTAGATCTCTGCTTATATTGTTTAGTAAGAATGCTGAAGGCTCCTCATCTCTCTGGATTTTCTTTCCATGGTTCACTTACCCAGAGTCCAATTTCATTACCTAACACTGTTGTAAATGCTCTATTTTATTACTACCTATTATTATAACTCTTACTGTGCTTAGTCTAAACAGTAAACATTGCCTAGGATATATATGTATATGTATATATGAGAGAGAATATATGTTTAGTGAAATATCATATATACATAGAGTTTTGTGCTATCATTGGTTTCAAGTGCTTACAGAGAGAACATTTTACCACTTCCCAATGTGGACTGGGTCACCACCACAATGCCATTTCCCCTACTTACATTTGAAGAATAGTTGTCTGATTAAAACTGGACCCAAACAAGGCTAGAGGTTGGCTCTGCAGCAGAGTCATGGAGATCAATGGAGTCCATACTCCAAGTGTTTTGTCTTCAATCCTGGTTTCCTGAGGACAGACCTTGTTTGGAGGGGGACACACAAGAGTGTCTCCCAGTGTGCACATCCTCCATCACTGCAGAAGTGTTACTAGATTGCTTTAGCCTTTAGATTCTTTGTATAAAGTTAGTTCCTTTCTCTATTGCATTAGCTTGATGTGACAATTCAGAAAACAAACTGGCTTAGTAGTTGGCCGTCAATCAGCCCGGAGTCCTCCCTCCTCTAAGAACCATCCTCAAGCCTTGAGAGTAAGTAGAAAGCAGCTGCTCCAAGAGACATTTCTAGGGCATACTCAACTTTCTCTCTCGCTCTCTTTCCCCACGCTCCTCTCTCCTCTGTCCTCTCTTTCTTACACACACACACACACACACACACACACACACACACACACACACCACATTTCTCATTATCCACTGGGGATATGGAGTCCAAAATTCCAAAATTCCTGGCTTCTTAGATGATAGAAGAAGATTGCAGGACTTGTTAATAATAGTCATTTCTCCTGGGAGCTAAAGTTCAGGGCCCCATATACCCATATAAATCAGGCATTTTACACTAGTTGTATGGTCAATAGAACAAAAGTGTATCGTGTCACTTCTGTACAGAAGACGGAGGAGCTACTTAGTGTCAGGCCACAGACTTAATATCCAGCATCAGGACTTGCGTCAGCAGCAGCCCACATTCCATAGTCTTGCTCACATGGAAGTGACTTCTCTTTCTCCTCTGAGACCAGGCCTCTGCCAGGTGACACCTCAGGGGGCTGGCCAGTGCCATGTTTCCTGCTCAGGAACTGCTGCCACAGAGATCACACCAAGCATCCCACAACATCCATCCAGATCATTAGAAGATGTGTCTCAGGGTCACATTCAAGGTCTGATAAGAATGAACAAGTAACTTGCTGAAGTGTATGCAATTTAGACATGGAAATTGGGAGAATATAGGGAGGAAAGGGGGTGCTTCCTCTCATGAATGGACCACACTACACAACAAATAAAAGTCTCCATCAGAATCTGTGTTGGTACGAAGCCCAGGGAGGCAGGGCTGTGGGTATTAAGACCCATACGTAAACAGATTGAGTCCACATTCCAGTTGGATGGAAATGCTTTGAAGATTTCTCTCCCAGTTCAGCAAGAGAAGGAATCATAGAATCTGTGACAACATTTACGAGGCTGTCATGACCACTCCAGGCCTGGAGGTTTTGTCATGTGTGGTTTGGGTACCAAAGAGAAAAGGTCACCGGAGTTTTCAGAGTCATTAAGATTTACACAGAAACAGGAAATGAGCTACCTAGTAAAACCCAGAGAATGATGCCAAAATAATTTAAAAATTACTAAGTTAATTCTGAGTTTTGCAAGACCCAGGTAGTGTGCTGTGATGTAACATAATTTCATGGTCTCTTTGAAAACCAAGGAAATGAGTGTTCATGCAAGGCTGCCAGGTATATCACTTTCTATGGGGACAGCAGCAGCAAACCAGGTAAGTGAACAGTTATTTCTGGTAGAAATTAATCTTTGTCATAGGTAGAAGATATTTCTGCATCTTCTTAAGTGACTTCTGTTCTGTGTCACCTCTGAATCCCTTGAGGTTATGGAGTTGATTGTGTAAATTGGACTTACGTGTAAAGAAACTGTGAAGGAGACTTCTGTGTGGATTACAAATGCATCAGTTTGCCCTGGAAAGCAGCCCAAACCTTCACAGAAGAGTCACCCTCTGTCCCTTACAGAAGAGTCACCCTCTGTCCCTTACAGAAGAGTACCTAAGTGGCCATGTTGCTACTTTGCATGATAATCCATTGTGGCAATAATCAGTCAATGATGGGACATTCTTTAAGATCGCATGTCCTAGGGATAAAGGGACAGTCCTCAGACAGAAAGATGAAGCAAAGCCAACTAATAAAACAGAAACATCTCCCAGGCCTTGGGAACCTTTCCAGAGAGTTAACCCTTTGCTCCTCCAGGTGCAACAGTGAGTTTCACAAAGTTGCACGGCTTACTAAAGACCAAAAAAAGAAAACAGCTGAAAACTAGAATCATTTCTCTAGGCTCTTAATGTGATTAGTCCGTACTCTACAAGGATACACTAAAAGCTTTGTGGCCATATACATTTTTATGTACAAGGCTACCCCCTTCATCAAAAGATACTTAAATAATATTTTATAATCATTGGTATAATATGCAAATATATTATTGGATTTTTTATAGACTCATTATTGGTGTGTTGAAGTTCTTCTGATTTTAAAATGAACATAATAATGTAGACCCTTGAATCCACTGTGGAACCTAAACATTGTGCCTACTGAGCCTCCTAACACAGCCTACTCCTACGTGCCTGAAAAATTAAACAGGAGACCAAGAAAACAAGGAACCAAAGCCTCAGGTTGGTTTGTTAGAGCCTGGTCTTCCCACAAGATACTGAGATATGTAAAACAGAACCTAAATGCGTGCATTAGGCCAGCCACATCTACCCAGTTTGAACAGAATACCACAGCCACAGGAGAAATTGATGACTGGAGTTCTGAGCTCCTGAGTTTTAGGGCAGTTTGTTAAGCTGCAGGAGCTGGTTAAGCATATAAAGTGTTAGTATTTGAGAACTGGGATAGCTTTTCATAGTGCAATGTAAAATCACTGGAATGCAGGCTGATTTTCATTTAACAAGGATCATTCTGCAATAGAACACAGAATGGAGAAGAAGCTGGAGTGGAGGAATCCAGTTGTGAAAGATTACAATCATCAAAGGGAAGGTAGCATGGTGGTCAGAAGGTCAAAGAGGTACAGAGGAAGGGGAGGAATTGGGATCCGGTTGCCTTTAAACTCTCAACTGGGTCCTCTGAACAATGTAAGATACTACAATCTATAATCCCTCTTCACCATCCTTTGCAGAAGAGAAAACAGATTGCTTCCGGTGACAGAATGAGTGGTTGGGTTAATTGGCAAACTTTCTGATCGCACCTAGAAGATCTTGCCTGTTCTTCAACCCACTGAGGACCAGATTCAATTCTAAAATCTGTTTGTGAGCATCAAGAATGACGGCAAAGCAGATGGCTGTGAAGATGATCATGTGGCCACATTTTGTGGGTTACATTTTAACAGGACAATGACCGGGCTTTGTAAGCCCATCTGGTTTGTGTTCCCCTGAAAATTCCCCACCCGCCTCTCTACTTTCTTTCCATTTTGGTGATTCTCAACACTTTTCTTTTCTACCCAAGAGAATCTGCTTGTTGAAAGCGACACATCTTAAAGAAAGGGGCCGCTTCTAGCCTTTTAGTTTAACCAAAGAACTGTTCCTACACAACCACGCCATGAGCTCATCTGCCACAACGTGCAATTAGAACATCTCATTTCCGTACAAGACTCAAAGGAACACTTAACAAATGGATTTTAATTCGTTTCCCACATGCTGCTGGGCAGACTGTGGTTGGTGGCTTTCTTGTTCTGAGGAGCCAATAGAGGTTCAATAGGTAGAAACATCCCCTACACACATCTGAGGCAGAGCCGAGAACTTTCAGACTCTAACCTGCCGCTGCTTGGTTGGTAGGTGTCTATGTAAGTCAAACCAATATGGCAGAGATATGTTATCGACACTTTAAATGCACGCTTTTCCCAGTTGACTAGAAACAGACTCATTTCCCCCACCTGATAGTTTCCGATTTCTTTCTACGTCAGATTTTCTATAAGCTACTACACAGTCAAATGAGAACACATTTCATTTATACCAGTATAACTCTTGGACCATGTTTTACTCCCCCCACCCCCGAAACGGTCCACTTTATTAAACATGATTTGACATGATTGATAAGAGGAAGGTGGGGCTTTGTTCAGACCAGTATATAAATCTATGTGTGCATAAGGCAGAGAAATATAAGTTTCCCAGGGAATAGTCACTCGCAGTGACTGCAGTGTAATATGATTTGATTTCTACTTTTGCTCCATTTGTATATCGGCACATTTTACACTTGGTCTTTACATTCAAAATTATTTATATTTCCCTTTCATGTTAATCTTAGATTGAGATTATTTGAGTGGTATTTACATTTGTCTGTTGATACATATGGGAATAAATATGTTTATTTGGGGGGGGGGGGAGTAGGATTTGAAACACCAGCCAAGTCATCTATGCCATTTTCCTCTCCTCTGCAAACTGTTTTGGTCTCTGAAACTTTCCTGAGCATTGGTATCCTTCAACTCTCCCCCTGCTTTGTTCCTTATTGAGAAACTCAGACCCTAATTAGCTTGCTGTCCCCTCCATTTGATAGCTCAGTTGCTTCTGGAACGGTTGGCACAGGCTTCTGTGGGCTTCCATAACACAAAAGCCAGATGGATTTTTTTAAAACAGATAAATTTAGGCTTGAGTAGTGAACTGTGAGGGAAAAAAAAATCAAGTAAAGAGAAATGGATCATTAAAAAAAAACCCAAAACAACAACAAAAATCTTCATACCCATGATAAAACTAGTGAGGAATCAGATTCTCAAATTAGAGGGGAAAAAAAAAAACCAACAAGAAAGTTCTCTCTTTTCCTTCCCTGCCTCCTCCTACTTTTTAATTTGTTTTAGTCTCAAGGATTGAAAAGTTCTGTTCCCAATTAAAAAGAGATCACATTTGGGTTTGAGGGGGAGTGTGATGCCTTGTGATGTAAACAGGAGACAGAAGGCTACAATAGCAGGCTAGCCCCTTGATAACCAGCACCCAGTTCCCTATGTGTTCATTTGCAGAATGGAGAAAAACGTTTGTGTGTCGACTTCGCATCCCTTGGAACAATGACCTCAGAAACACAAACACCAGGGTTCTGTTCAAAGTGTGTACCTTATTAGGGAGTCTCAACACCCCGTGGGTATAAAAAACAAACAAACACCTGAAGCTGTTTTTCAAATATATCCAATAGTAGCATCTTCTATCAGGCTACTGTGGATTTGGCTTCTTGATGAGATATTGCACCCTCGATGTCAACCTGACCAGCTCCTTCACCTTTCCTGTCACATTCAGTGGTTAGAACAGTTCATTTTGTCATTTCAAACACATTTCCGAGGCTAGATATGGCTTGGTAGTTAAGAAACCATACTTACTGCTCTTGCAGAGAACCCAGGCTTGGTTCCCAGCACCTACATGGTGACTCACAATAATCTATATTTCCAGTTTCAGGGGACCTGACACCCTTTTCTGGCCTCTACACGGTCCTGTCTATATTTACATACTGTACATAAACTCTCACGGGCATACACATAGACACAAAAATAAAACATAAATTAGAAAACAGAGCTCGAGCCGGGCGTGGTGGCGCACGCCTTTAATCCCAGCACTCGGGAGGCAGAGGCAGGTGGATTTCTGAGTTCGAGGCCAGCCTGGTCTACAAAGTGAGTTCCAGGACAGCCAGGGCACACAGAGAAACCCTGTCTCGAAAAACCAAAAAAAAAAAAAAAAAAGAAAACAGAGCTCTCCCGGCATGGTGGCGCATGCCTTTAATCACAGCACTTGGGAGGCAGAGGCAGGCGGATTTCTGAGTTCAAGGCCAGCCTGGTCTACAAAGTGAGTTCCAGGACAGCCAGGGCTACACAGAGAAACCCTGTCTTGAAAAACAAAAACAAAAACAAACAAACAAAAAAACAAAAGAAAGAAAGAAAGAAAGAAAGAAAGAAAGAAAGAAAGAAAGAAAGAAAGAAACGAAAGCAGAGCTCTGTTCTCTTTCTCTTGACGCTTTGGTTTCTAATTCCATGCAGACACTCCATCTCCTCCTCTGGAGCTGGTACTTCCACTCTTTGCCTGTGGTAACTTGAATGGTGGCAACCTACTTTATGTCTACCTTGCTCTGTGAGCATCGTTCTTTAACTTCATATGTTCCCTGGCCACTGCTCCAGCCTGTCATTATCTTGGTCTGAAGAGGAGCAGGACTAGAATGTTGGTTGAAATTTTCTTTGGACTGGATCTTCCTGATATGAGTGTTCTCATGTCACATGTCAGCCTCAATGTAGACGATATTTGTGTGTATGGGAGTGTGTGTGTGTGTGTGTGTGTGTGTGTGTGTGTGTGTTGTAAGAGAGTCTTCAGCTTCACTAGACCCCTCTTTCACTAGACTCTCTCACCTTTGCCCAGAGATCAGATGTATCTTGAGCCTTGAGCATCATAAACACCTTTAGTTTCTCTGGGTTTGCCTTTCCCTGCTTTGCCCAGTGGAAGTTCTGAATGATTCCATCATCTCTATCTTTCTATCAACTTTCATGTTGCATCAAACAAAGCTATAGAGACTACTGGAGGTCTTAGGTATTTTCCAGAACAATGAGTCCTGAGATGGTTTGCCCATATTGACTCTCTGGGGTATACTGAATGTGCCCTGATGGCTAATTAAGATGTGATTAGTTTCCAAGTAGAATAATTGTCTTCAGTTGTGCCCTAACTCTTTAGGAACATTATTCTTTAAACCCAAATATGCACTTCCCAAAAGACTGGTGGCATGTACCCACCTTTGCAGGCACCAGGAAATCGAAGGGACACATGACAAACTACCTACTTCCTGGTGTGATCTCCCAAGTCCCCACTCCTAAGGCTGGGTCAGGCATGATCTTGAAGCATGCAGTTGAACATGTTTCCAGAATCCATTTTCCTCGGGTCACTTTCAGAGTTTGCTTGGAGACCACCTCTCCTGGTTTTAGGGACAGAAATGGAGGAAAGACTGTTCTCACTAACAGGGACTCCAGCCACTGCTAGTTACCACCAGCCCACCCTCAGCAACTCTCTATGTACATTGATGATGACTGTTGAGTGATAAAACCATTGACGAGCACAGTGAGGTTGCCTCGGAAAACAGCTTACCATAAATCCTATTATATTGGTGTCATCTTTGAAATTCATTCTATTCATTTCAACCCATCAGATCCACTCTGGTGTTCTCCCAGCTTGAGAAAAGACTGAAAGCTTGTGCCCCCAGGCTTTAGTCTCAGTTTCTAATCCCAACCAGTCACCAGAATATGTGTGGTTCAGGCAGCAAGCAGGAGAGTATGGTGTGATTGGAGAGTTAGCCATAAGGAAGTTCTGAGCTGTGTGTGAGCCTGTGGTTGACTTCCTGCAGTGGGTTATATACTATTCTAGAGCTTTACCTCTTCGTTTTAGAATAAAGTATTATAGACTAGATTCAAGATCAATATGGCAACCCAAACTCAATTGCCATCCCAATATGACTGGGAGAAATCTCATGAAGTCCCCAACCCCCAAATAAATTGCTTCAGGCAATTAATTAGTCTTTAAAAGAAGGAAAATTAATTCTTTCTAGGCATATTCCCTCTGATAGGTTATCTAGTCCCAAGTAGTCAGCCCTAAATACATAGATATATGAGTAACACTAAATGCACTTAGTGTTATTACATATATGCACACATATATGTAATAACAATAAAAGAAGAAGAGGTCCTGGATTTGATAGAGATGGGGATGAACCACACTGGAAGTGTTGGGAGATAAAGAGAGTGGCATGAAATTGATATAAGTATTTACTCATCATAAAATTCTCAAAAACTATTCTTTTTTTGGCTTTTTTTTTTCTTTTCGAGACAGGGTTTCTCTGTATAGCCCTGGCTGTCCTGGAACTCACTTTGTTGACCAGGCTGGCCTCGAACTCAGAAATCCGCCTGCGTCTGCCTCCCGAGTGCTGGGATCAAAGGCGTGCGCCACCAAGCCCGGCTCAAAAACTATTCTTAACATTAAAAAAATATACATCATGTTTAAAAAGTAAGCAAATTCTTCACAATTATTTACCACATATTTGTGCTATGTTTTAATTAAGCTGATATTGCAATTAGAAAAAAGTAACCATTTTTAAGATCCAAAGAATGCCCAATTTAGACTATTTTAAGAAGTAGCATCTTGACTTGGTAAGTTTCACATGTCACCTTTACATCTATATAAAACAGGCTCACTGCTCTCTCTCTCTCTCTTTCTCTCTCTCTCTCTCTCTGTTTTCATATTGATTGTTTACATCTTTGTTCACTCCTACCTATAGGCCTTGGGGTATCTATTTCATCTATATAATATTTCAGCAAAATATGGGGGTTCATTGCTCTGAAACTTAAGACTTAATCACAATAGATTGTTCTTTCACCTTAAGGTTTTGGATTGTTTTCACATGGTTACTTCTGCAGAAACTGGGTCTATATCTAGCAAGTATGTTTATGTCCATTTATATCTAGTTCTCCAAGTGTCAACTTTCTATTTGACTCTTGGTCAAATGGTGTAGCCTTCTCTTTTTGCATTTAAAAATTGTTAGGGATCCTTTGAAAGTTCACAAAATGGCTTGTGTCTACTCATTGGTTTTTAAAGTCAACACTTGGAAAGTTAATGTTCTCATAGCTCAATTGTATCTCTTAGTGACCTGGAGACTGGTCCCTTGAGACCAAAAAGAGCTTCAAGGTCAAAGCTCTAATGTTCACCCTGGAGATTCATGAACTAGTTCAGTATTACTGAGCTCAATTCTTCTCAAATAGTTGAAATCAGAACCAACTGTTTTTCTATGTACTACTAACACCCTAGAGAAGCAATGTTTCTTCAAACACAGTTTGGAAATTGTTGCCTTAAGGTAGGGATAACATCAACAACCTTTTTCTATAAAGAACCAGATGAGGAAATTTAGTATTTGTGGATTTCAACAACTCTCTCTTAACCATTCAAATCTGTCCTTCGGGGCAAAAGCAGCTATAGTTGTATCTGAGCAAACACATTTGTTCATGTTCAAGTAAGACGGGGTACTATGCCGGGCGTGGTGGTGCACGCCTTTAATCCCAGCACTCGGGAGGCAGAGGCAGGCGGATTGCTGAGTTCGAGGCCAGCCTGGTCTACAGAGTGAGTTCTAGGAGAGCCAAAGCTATACAGAAAAACCCTGTCTCGAAAAAACCATAAAAAAAAAAAAAAAAGATGGGGTAGTAATGGGCCGTGGTGTAGACTTAGCCTATGGTCTGTGGTTGGCTGGCCCTTGATCCTCCATTAAGCAAATGAGATTTATTCTGAGAAGGAAAGGTATAATCTCAAGCAGTTGAAATAGTAGCTTAGCAGCTTCCTGAGTAATTACTGGAATTGGCTGAAGTTTGGAGATGAAGCCACCGCTACAAACAGCCATCCCATAATCATCTCGAGAAGTGGAGCAAGCTAAGTGACTCACTCCATGATGCTGCTTTTTATCAGATATCTAGCTGTACTGTCTGCCTATCTCATGGTCTATTGGTAACCACCAGCCAGATTCTCTGTGATAAAAGATAGACAACAAATAAGGAACCTTCTGACCCAGCCATTCTGGGTCAGCTCAACGCTTTTATATCAAATGAATAATCTAGTTTTCAAGCTCCCAAAAGGAAAGTGTTATAAGCATAATCAAAGCACTCAGATGTTCCCCCCCATTTTCCAAATGGCTTACTATAATTAAATATTGTATTAGCTACCCATTGCTGTATAACAAATGGTTCTACAAACCTTGTAGCTTAAATAAGTCTATGTTTAATGTGGTTAGAAATTGTAAGGGTCCATGATTTGTCAAAGAATGATACCCCAGACTCAATATGTAAATAAAAAGTGTATTTTATTCTGCAGAAGTCCAGCATTCCGGAGGGTCTCCCATTACCAAGATAGACCCTGAAGTGAGCTCACAGGCTCAATTTAAAGTACACGAGGGGAGTTCTGGGGTAGGTGGGTTTTGTCTTACTCTTTCTCTAGTCATACTGGAACCATTACTAGGGCGTGGGGGCTGGGTGGAAACTTGCTGAGGAATTCTGGGGTATGTGGGCTTCTTCTTACTCTGTCTCTAGTCAAGTGTAGTAGTGAAAGGCAGGGAGAAGACAGAACAGGAGTTCAATCTGTAATTGACTGTGAACAAGCAATTGAGATAACTCGGTACTTTTGGACTAGCCTCTCATTCCTGTCAAAATCTGAGTGTCTGAGCTTTCCCTCTGGCTCAGGATCAGCCAGGAGAATCTTGTTGGACTATGAGTCTCACTTGGGAGGATCCTGATTCAATGTCATTAAGAAGTTAAGCCCCTGAGAGCATCTATTTTTATTTTTGGTCATGATAGGCACTTTGAAGGACTGTTCTGAGTAGCTGAAAGGAAAAGTCTAGAGAGACTAAAGACTGTAGAGAGAGTGTTGTACAAGACAGAAGTAGTTCTTGTATAGCAACTCTGCATGTGACATAGCAATTTTGATATACTCTATCTGCTAAGAACTTGTCACCAGCTCCAGGCAACACTCAAGGCAGGGAACTCAATGAGAATGTAAACATAGGGTCATCCTAGATGCTGTCTTACTGTGAGTACTAAGTTCTCTGTTGTGTTTTGACATCTCTTTGTGTAATAGGATTCATAGTGCTTACTTTAAGTAGCAGAAGTGACCACGGCCAGAATAAAAGCTTTCATCAAGTCTTGGGTGAGCTCTCCAAAAGCGTAGCAATCAGCATGTGCAGGCTGGAGAGATGGCTCATCGGTTATGAGCACTGACTGCTCTTCCAGAGGTCTCAGTTCAATTCCCAGCAACCGCATGGTGGCTCACAACCATCTGTAATGGGATCTGACGCCCTCTTCTGGTGTGTGTCTGAAGACAGCTATAGTGTGCTTGTCATATATATAAAATAAATAAAAACTTAAAAAAAAAAAAAAAAAAGAAATCAGCATGTGTGCTGTCCCATGGTAGGATGGGATGGGATGGCAGCAAGGAGCTCTTGGGCATCTCTGTGAAGTTATAGACCTTCTTTTGTGAGGAGGGGAGTAGGGTCAAGCTTCCTGGTACAAGAAGAATCATTAGATTCTGTATAGAAACTCTTTCTGACCTTTGCAGAACCATATTTGTGGCCTCTCTTTTTTTCTGGGTTAAAAGTCTCAAGTCCCCACACATCCTTATCACTCAGAATTCAGTAATTGGATGAAGTGTCACAGGAGAGAGGGGGAGAGAGAGAAACAAATCAGTACACACTAGTTACAATTATAAAGTATATCTCTTGCCCTTGAAGATCTTACATTCCAATTAAGGAAATAAGAAAAACACATGGAAACAGTCACATTAAAATTCAAGATCTAAATAAGAGTTGAAGGTAATAATGGAAGAAATACTGCAAGGCAGCCCATGATTAATTACTGGCTGAGAGCTGTGGTCTCCACCGACCTTACCACTGTTAGAATTCAGGAGAAAGATTGATCCTCTAGGCTGGGGAGCATATTGTGAAGCAAATAAGGAGGGTTTGGAGAGGAAGGCAAGGGCCTTCCAAGTAGATAGGAAGGCATGAGTCAAAATAAGAAGGTAGGACAGGTGTTGGGGGGAACAATGAGTTAACAGGCATGGAGAGCGGGATTTTGGAGGCGAGGAGTCTGAGACAAGGTAAATGGTAAGTCAGACAGCCATGCAAGAACAGGTTGAGTTTAATTATCTAACCCGTGCTCAGTCCCTTAGGCAGATGGCTTGCCAACAAGCTTGCATGAATTACCCTCTATTAGAATTTTTTAAAAGGGGTAAGTTCCAGGTTGTTTCGCTGAACATCTTGGGCTCACATTCCGTGCCTGGCTTTTAATAGTAAATGTGGAAAATAGAAACGCTACCTGTGCTTTGTCTCCATAGCAGCGATGCGGGAAAGCACCGCCAGCATCCAGCTGAAAGAGACGGAACCCTACCCCCACCGGAAGGGGAGGCAATCAGTACAAGAAGCACCGTGGCAATTTCAGGAGCCAGCAGGGGTGGGAGAGACCAGTATTGCGGCACCTGGGGCTGGGGAGGAGGGCATCTAGGTAGACCTGCAAGGAAGATTAACATATCAAAGCATCAAGGGCAAAGGGGAGACACTGAACTCCTCTCTTCCTGCCTTTTACTGGCTCAGAGCCAGAGAGGAACTAGAAGCTAAGAAGTTTCCTTTAAAGACTCCAAGGAAGCAACCCCATAATGCTCTAATGTCTCTAAGTTTTCTTTGTTTATCAGTGACGTAGGGACCACACTATTAAGCGGCTCCTGAAAACAGGGAGTCCACCATTGTGGAGGCTCCATGGAACGCTGTTGTACTTGCTGGTCGCTCGCTCGCTTCGTCCCAGCCTTTCTCCATCTTTGATTGCCACACAACACAATGGCAGGTGGGTCTCTTACATAGAGGCCACTGGGAAAGCTTGGGAGGAGCTGAGCACTCTGTGGATTTAGGATGATCTATCCTTTCTTTCTCCACCCTTCCCTTTCTCCTTCCTCCTTCCTTCTTCCTTCCTGTTACAACTTGGATTTATCTGTGTTCCCCTCCCCTTAAAGGTTCATTTAGGGGAGAGCTGAAACAAGGCCAAACAATTGTGATGCAGGACCTGATGGAAGGAGATTAGATCCCCAGGAGCACCACCCTTGGTAGAAATTGATGCTGATATTCTGGAGTAGACCAGCTCTCACGAGAGTATCTCTTTATAAATTGAGACCAATCAATTTGGTCTCTTCTGTATTCTGCAGTTTCCTTTTCTACTTCTTTGTCATATTGTGACCCAGCCTGGGAGGGATTCCACAGAGGCAAGACAAATAGGGTACCCAAGTATTGGACTTTCACCTCCCCAAACTGGGAGCTAAGTAAACTTATTATTATTTTTTTAATCTTCATAAAGGAACCAGACTCAGATGTTTTGTAATGGCAACATAAAGTAGATCTATATACCTTCCATCGGTGAAGCCCTTTTTCAGTGCCTTCTCGGCAGTCTCTCTGCTCTGCTTTTCTAGAATTTTAAAGTTTTGGATATGTGAACTCGGGCAAAGCCAAGAATAACTTGCTGACTTCTGAGAGGTAAAATAATGGTGCACAGGTGTGTATTCTCTCAGAGGGAAAGAGAGAACGATAGAGAGAGATAGGAAGAAGATGAAATTATGTGCCCAACTTGCACAACTGGAACTACATGGAACAGCTGTGGCTCTCTCTCAGCAGCTATATGGAACACTGACTGATGCAAAGTAGACACTCAGCAGTAAGGGACACCTTGATATCCTTGCCCAGTCTCTACCTGGCCTGCCCTCTCCCCACCTTCCACGATGCCTAACTAAGGGGAAGAGAACCAGGAAGGCAACAGAGCCATCTTCTTCTAATTATTTGTCTGTGGGAGCATGACCACAATTTGTATTTAATTTGTATTTAATTGACTGGCACTAACGTGCCGAGTGTTGTACTGTCTAGACTGAAGTATGCTATGGGTGTCTCAGGGTTTCTATTGCTGTGATACCATGACCAAAAAGCAAGTTGGGGAGGAAAGGGTTTACAGGGTTTCCCCTTCCACTTCACAGCTCATCAAAGGAGGTCAAGACAGGAACTCAAATGGGTCAGGAACCTGGGAGCAGGAGCTGATGCAGAAGCCATGGAGGGGTACTACTTACTGGGTTGCTCAAACTGATTTGCTCAATCTACCAGTCTACTTTTTTTAAAAAATAGAACTCAAGACCTTTAGCCCAAGGACAACCCAACCCACAATGGCTGAGCCCTCCCTTAGCAATGAATAAACAAACAAACAAACAAAAAAATACTTGGCAGGCTTGCCTACAGCCTGATCTTATGGAGGTGTTTTCTCTTGAGGTTCCTTCCCCTCAGAAGACTTCAGCTGTGTCAAGTTGATATAAAACTAGTCAGCACAATGAGTGTTGAACAATGGGCTCAAATCTTAATTGTAGGCAGGAATCCCCAAAGGACCAAAGAGAAGGCTCATGATAAACAGACAAAGACAAAGACAAGAGAGCTGCTGACCCTGCTTCGTTATCCTTGACCTCAGGGTCCATCCAGAGGACCTGCCACACAGTTGCCTCAGTGATTCCAGACACCAGAACTAAGTATTTTTAAAATGAACGGACTTTGGAAAACTGTGTGAAGGAGTTTAAGGAGTTCATTTGTCTCAGACAATCAGTACATATAGGAAGGGGGTCCCACCAGTGATAGTGGAGAATTAGCATTCCCCACCTTGCAATAAAGCCAGTTGAGTGGGTGGCTAGTGGGAGACATGAGCACAGCATGGGGTTTGGCCAGCAATCCTGGACTTCCAAATTAGCAATAAGAAGTATCATCAAGTATACACTCCGGAAGGAATTCCACGGGAACACAATCATTGCTCTCCAAATAGAGGAGAGAGGATGTAGCAAGGGGTCAGGAGTGAAGAGGCACAGGAAACCTTTGTGGTGTCATTTCTGTCCCAGGACAGGATGCCGGAAGGAGAGGGGTCAAAGCAACAGGAAGTCTAGGACCACAGTACGTGGCGTTACTGGGTGATGGATTTTCATTGTTTCATTCTTTGTGGTGAGTGCTGTGTGATCACTTAGCATCTGAATATCTATTGTTCTACTTCCCCGCCCACCCCCGAGTTTATTTTTAATTTCAAGTAAGGATGAAGGGTTGAACAAAGACAGGGTAGTAGTGAAGCTGACACGGTGATTGTTGAAGACAGGATCCAAAAGGCTACACAATCATTGAGGGATTTTTGTGTAGGTTTTATCTTAAATTCCTGGGCACCTGTGTTATAAATCAGAGTGCCAGACTTGTGGCTTTCAGCCCATTCTGACCCTCTGGTTCTCCAGTCTTACTGAGTCATCTTTCCCAGGGGAGCATTCGTGATGAACTTATCCTACTCCCCTGGTGGTAACCACATAAGGAAAACTCTTCAGTATGTTAAGGGGATGAAGTTGAAACCCCTAATATGCCTGAAGTTTCCTTCCCCATCCATTTTGTGATGTTTTTGCTGCTCATGGGAATCACAAAAGAAGCCCTGATTTTATTCTCTTTTAGAATCTAAGGGACCTCTGATAGCATCACATTGGGCAACTCTAAAAATAGACAGAGGAATGACATATCCCTTTAAGAAATGGATTATGTACAGAAAAATCTTGGTCTTTATCCACTGGGGCAAAGGGAGCTTATATTCCTAAGGGTCATATGTCCCGAAATATATAGAACAATTTACAAACATTTCCCTCAGAATAAAGAAAGTGTCCACCATCTTAAAGTGTTCTTTTAGGGTGGCACAGGAACTCACACATTCTGAGGCTTCAAATAACCTATGTGAGGTTCAGGTCTTACCCACCTCCCTTTGATCTCACTGCTGGGATTTATAATGTTGTCTAATCTGGGAAACAATTCTCTGTCTATTCTTGCCTGTCCTTACATTTTACCAACTCTTTAGAATTACAGTATGACAGGGACAACAGGTGGCTGAGGCTGTCATGCCATCATAAGGTGCACGCACAGGTAAGCAGGCTCAAAACTGTCCACTTGCTGGTGGCATGAGTGATCTTCACTGTCAGCTGGATCACCATAATCACCAATTGAGAAGAACCTCCGAACATACCAGGAGAGTGTTTTCAGAAACATGTAACTGAGAAACAAGTAAACCCACCCTGAAGGGGACAGCTCTGTTGCATGGGCTTGGCAAAAATAGAAAGCGAGTTGAGCATAATCACTGGTCACTGTCCTCTTGAGTGTAGACATAAGATCAAGAGACAGCCTCACACTCCAAAATATTGTCACCTTCCCCTGGCAGACCGTGTCCTTTTGATTGCAAGTCAAAATAAGTTTTCCTTGCTGGTTTTTTTTTTTTTTTTTTTTTTTTTTTTGGTGAGCGTTTAGTCGTTTAGTCACAACTATAAGAAAAGTAGCTGATACAGGTGGTCTCCCACACATTCCCAGAGGGAAACAGGTTTTGTTATACAACTGCAGAGCTATGGCTTGGCTCTTTCCTAGCGGTAAGAAACTTCAGAATGCACAGGCTATCTTTAGAAAATGTAGTCGGTACACACCTAGCTCTCAGGTGAAGTTGATGGCAGATAGTTGAGGTGAGAAAATATCACTCGTTGATTACATATTTGTTCATTGAGTTGAGTGATTGTAGATTAGGGACTCTGCTAAAATCTGGGGAGACAAGGGTCAGTAAGCTGGCCGTTTGTCAGCCCTCATGGACACACACAATAAGATAATAAAACCATTTCAAATCATGGTGGATGTTGTGTGTGAAGGTAACAGATCGAAGGAATTAGCTGAGGGAAAGAATTCCTTAGCTGACTGGACAACATCAGTCTACAGAATGCAAATTTTCTATTTTATTCTTAATATGACATAAAATAAAATGACTAAAGGTTGTGATTAGGACTGACCTGAGGGACGAGACACAAATGGCATCTCTTAAACTATGCTTCTCGGATGACCCTGGACTGGAGCCCAGCTGGGAATTGTTAGGTGATCCAGGTGAAGGAGATGAGACTGGAGCTTCACGAATATGTGAGAGGAAATGATAATGCTGATTGCAGGCCACCAGGTATTGAAGCTAGCAGCACCAAGAAGTTTTACTCTCATTTCCGCAAGTTTTGCATTGAGATCATCTCTATACAATACCACATGGAGAAACTGGAGGACAAAGCTAAGGAATACAATGGTAGAACATTTAGATTTGCCACCACTTATATTAAAGTTTTTCTCTACGGTCTATTGAGATTTATTCCTGTAGGCATCCCATTTCTAGACAAGAACAACTAGGTTTGGGGGAGGTGCTACTTTAGCCAAAATGGTCAACAGACCATGCAAAAACATCAAGGTTCAAGCCATCCCAATGTGGAGACAATCTGGAATCTTGGGATGGACATCTTTCCATGTGCTTCTAGTTTTAATTGCAAATTGATTTACAAATGGCATTGCTTGGCGTAGTAGTTTAAAAGAATCATGACTTTTAAAACATCTGCCAAATTGTAAGTGGTATTCTCCATCCACTTACAAAGGAAACTTGAGCCACGATCACAAAAATTTCCAACTAGCCTATCCCGGTGAAGACAAAGGTTTTCTGTGGTCAGCTGTTGACCCACAGCTGACCTTGGATCCTGAACTGTTTGCCGTTCTTAAGTGTGTTATCCATGGAATTTCACTTCCCCACATCTCATAAATAAGTTATCTAGAACATTATTATAAAATATTGTCACAAGTCCCCTAATTATTCTGATAATGTCACTGACCATACTAAAGACTTTTGGGTGTAATTTTGATGTAGTCTTCTTCTAGAAGACTACACTGTACACAGGTACAAGTGGAAAATAGAAGAGAACATCTAATCCCCTAGAGACAGAGATGGAGTTACAGGAAGTTTGGGCCGCACAATGTAGGTGCTGGGAACTGAACTCAGGTTCTCTGGAAGAGCAGCAACAAGTGCTCTTGACCTCTGAGCTAACCTCCAGTTCCAGAAAAGGTATCGTTGATGAAAGTCATGACATAGAACACCACATAAATAACACTTGTAAATTAGAAATTTGAAGATTGAAGACTATCTTCTGGTCCACAATTTCATTAAACATTTTGACTATATTTTATTTAGTATGTATGCGTGGGAGAGATCAATTGTAGTCCATCCACGTGGGTTCTAGACATCTAATTCAGACTTGAAGATCAGGTCATCAGACTTGGGGGCTGATACCTTTATCTACTAAGCTATTTTGAAAGCACCTGACTCATACAGTTGATATTCTCGAATACTTCTGATGCTGTTCTCTCTTACATTGTTGAACTACATAAGTCAAAATCTAAAGGCAATATATTGCAAACTCATGGCTTCATGTTCTGTGACTACGTATATCAGTATTATCAAACATAGTTGACTTTTCTCTTTTACCATAGAATTATCTTGGATTTAGGACAAACTTGAAGTTACCTAAATCCAAGTCTAAGAAGTACGTTAGTATCTAATAGTGACTAGTCCATTCTTCCTCACCCATACATCTAATAGCCTCTGTGGGCCACAGTGGGGTTGCTGGGAATTGAACTCAGAACCTCTGGAAGAGCAGTTGGTACTCTTAACCATGGAGCCATCTCTCCAACCCTCTAATAGCCTTTGTAATTGACATCTTTCTAGGGAAGTTTTGACTTCAGGATTCCTCATGAGATCCTTGCTTGTGCTTGGCTTTCATGAAGCGCCCACTCTCTGGTCCAGTCAGTAAGAGTATTACTCCACATGCGAGGCATGTATAAGAAATCCCCCAAGATGCCCTTGTCTGCCCCTGCTATCTATGCCCAGAAGAACTCGTAAGGGTTGATAACCCATGCCATATATTCTAAACCAGTTTATTAGCAAGCAGCAAAAGCATCTATTATCAATAACCTATGACAAGTGTCGTTGGCATATACCCTAAAAATAGTACAATGAGGCCCTGGTAATGTCAAAGATACTTTATTGGTAATAACAAATTAAATATTGATGGGCTGGGGACCTTGTTCTCTTGGTAGAACACTTGCTTAGTATACATGAGTGCTAGGTTCAATCCCTAGAATGGATGAGTCAGTTCATCACACACACACACACACACACACACACACAGAGAGAGAGAGAGAGAGAGAGAGAGAGAGAGAGAGAGAGAGGGGAATATTTATTTAATTGTCTAACTCACAGATTTAAAAATAATTCAGATCAAAGTGATTTCTAATTATTAAATGTTGGCTAATGATCAAGGAGTCAGTCCATGTGTGGGGATTCTGAGACCCACGAATGTCCTTGGAAAAACCATTCTTATGGGTTGCTGCCAGTGTCTGTTTAGCTTCTAAAGCCAGTTTGCCACAGACTGCTTCTACTTTACAATGATTCTTAATCCAAAACTTGAGAAATAGAACCGAGAAGAAGCAAAATGATGGAGACCGCTCCAGGGATGAGTTGGGAGGCAAGAGAAGAAGAACGTCAGAGGGAAATAGATGGGTATGTTGCTACACTACTCCATACAAGCACACTTCCCCTGGCCTCACAAAGCTACACGCAGGTTATCTCCAGTCAAAAGACACTCTGTGCCCAGCCTTACAAACTGTAAACAATAGAAGCACTCCAAATTTAGCATTTAAAAAGTGTGCTTCCTACCATAGTTCATCCTTCCTTGAGTGCAGAAACAAAATAAAACTGAAAGGCAGATTTATTTATTTATTTATTTATTTATAACCTAGTAAAAACACTTGGTTTACGGAGAACCGGCATTTTCACCATTGCGCCGGTTTGAGGTGCGGAAGCGTGACTCAGAACCTGAACCTTTTGCAGGGCTTGTTTTTCCCTTGGATGTTATGAAAGCTGGAGGTGTTCAAGTTAACGAGGAATGCTTCAGCACTTCCCTGCCCATGCATAAACATCTCCATGTAAAATAGAAAGGGGTGCTCTGTTTATCACAGCTGTAGTCAAGCCAAGGAAACTGTTTCTACCACCCGAGGATGGAATTTGTTAAATTCTCCCTCTCAGAAACAAAACAGAACAACTTCTTGTTTGATCTTTCTTGTTTAGCTTACCTGCTCCGAGAGCGTGCATTTCTTTCGAAATCTCTGGAAAGACTGGCACACTGAAGGAGACCATCCAATTCAAAAGTTTAAGTGTGGATGTTACTTTAAACCACCACTAACCCGCACAGCCAAACGAATGATAAATCCCCGGAGTAAGGCAACGGTATGCAACTTTGCTTCCTGTTTATGGACTCCGTCTTTGTAAGAACAGGCACATATGAAAGTAGTAAAAAAAAAAAAAAAAAATTAAGATCATATATATGCCAATGTGCAAGTTTTAAGAACCTTGTGTCTTTTAGGGGGAAAAAAACCTAAGTATTTTATTTTTTCATAACTCCTACACATTAGCGGTGCCAGAAGTCAATACTGGAAGGTGTAATGAACATTTCCAAATAAAAATGTACCTTCAATCCTTCTTTTCCCCAACTACTCCTAAATTTGTGTAGACTCCTTCCAGGAGAGTTAGCTCCTCTGCACTGATAATTGCTGGCAGCCAAATTGCTCTTTAGCCCACTTGGAGAGTCTGAGAGATTCGCCCTGTGAAGTTGGAGAGCAGCAAAGAGGCTGGTAAATGCACCTGATCACCAAGAATGAGGTCCATCAAGAATGCTTGCCCCTCCCGACCCCCACGGTCCAGGATGTCAGCAGTGAAACCAGAGCTCCTTTGCAGTCTGAGTTCTTTCCGTCTTTAGTTTGACCACAGCGGCATATTGGACAGCCAGCCACAGCAGGAGTACACTACACGTGGGGCTGGTGTTTGAAGAATGAGAATGGTAGGCGACTCCTACCATTCTTCAAATGCTAGTAAGTTGGATCCTTTCGGAGAGCAAAACACCCTTGTGTGTTTCCCTCTCACACTTAGAAAGTGTAACAGGTGTCTCAGGAAGATAACTATATACTTTCATGTTGTACTTCAGGAATAGTCCATCCAGAGCATAGGTTCTCAACCCAGGGGATGTTAGCCCTTTGTGGGGTCGCCTATTATATCTCCTGCACATCAGATACTTACATTATAATTCACAACAGCAGCAAAATCACAGCTACAAAGTAGCAAAGACATAATTTTGCGGCTGGGTGTCCACAACATGAGGAACCCTATTAGGTTCGCAGCATTAGGAAGGTTGAGATACTATATCTGAGTCATCTATGCAGATTAAGTAGATAAAGATACCCACTCATTGAGCTAGTGTATTATACAGCTGAGCTCACCCTCAGTTAAGATCCAGAGTACCCCATGGTCCAGTTGAAATGAAAATGTTCTAGTGAGTTTTTCTCAGTATTTCAAACACAAGCCAAAGAGGCATTCTCCATCTGAGATGTCTTTTAAGTTCTAGGATTCATTGCCTGAGTTCTGCACAGCTGTGCATACAAATGCCACTTCCATCTGGCCTGGGTCTTAACCATAAAAAGTTAACATGCAGTTTGAGCCTTCCCTGCTGGGTGGGTTTATAATGAAGAACGGACCCTAAGCAGATTTGATTTCTGCTGGCCAGAGCCTCCTTGCTGCTTTTGATGTAAACAAACAAACAAACAAACAAATAAATAAAAGCAACAATAAAAAAATCCCTATGAAGTTCTGCTGGACATTGTCCAGTGTTATGACCAATAGGTTGCTCCATCTGTAGAACACTCTATCTAATCTTCCCTTCTAGGACAGATACCTTTCCTTGAACACTTAATTACCTCACCTAATTATTTGAGGCCAGGACACCTTTCTCTTCTTGTCTCCTCTCGCTCCCCTTTCCTGAGTTGCTAGAAGTTTTTACATGGCATTGTCTCTGAGTCACCCAACTCCTAGTTGTCTGTCTTACTTTCTCTAGATTTTTTTGTCTCTCAAGCTCTCAATTGTCACTGGGCTGCATTAGTGAGCCACCCTAGAACTTGGACATCATTGCATGCACTTCCCAGTTACAACCACCAGGGGAGCCTCTGAACCCAGGCTGGTGCAGAGCACTCTCCTACCCTACCAAGCACTAATAAACGATCTTCCCTCTATAACTCTTTATTGAAAAGATCCAGTCTGTCTTAATGTATACAACCACTAGACTCCCATTTTTATCACCCCCAACTCCCACCCACTTTCATCCGTAAGTTTTACACTCATGGGTTTTTAATCTTTAAGGAAGAGATCCTGAACTGCCAGGACCTAGCCTACTGAAAGTTTCCTTTGGCCTTCACAGTGTGTTATATTTATTTTTAAAAACTTGCTTCCAGCATTTACAAGGTAATGTTAGATTTAAAACTTGCTTCCAGCATTTACAAGGTAATGTTAGATTTCTTCATTTTCTTGAAGATAAAAAATTCTGGATCTGCTAAAATAATATCTGGTACACTTGGGTAGAACAGAGAAAAACAGTGGGCAGTGATTGGCTTGTGAGGTCCCCAAATCCCACACATCTCTGTCATTTGCCCTTCTCATTGATCTTCTCACAGACTCGTGGATTTGCTGTCATTCGGGTTCTTGCTACCTTTGAGACAGTATGATGGTCTTCTTATTCTAACTTTGGTCTATCCAAATAGATGGATGACACTAAGATTAGTTATTGGTGCTTTGCTGTGAATATAATCTCCTTGTGGTCAAGATCTGCAGTGACAGACAGTGAAAGAACGGAATGAAGAAGGACTAGAATAGAAAAACGGCAGAATCTGAATGAGCATGGAGGTGAGATCTTACCTCTCTTGTAAGGTAGAGTCACCATTAGAGGGAATTCTTACTGTGTATTTCACAGGCTAAATTCTGTGGTTCATTATTTAAGTCATTAGTCATGATGAGAATAAAATAGACACATACAGACAGCAGAGCTTGAACAGATAAAGAAAGCATTTCATACTGGAGCCAGAATGCCTTTCAACATACAAGGATACTTTCTAAGACGTGGTTTTCTAAGAGTGTAACACACTTCCTGTGTTAAAATGATTAAGACTGACACTTTATACAAAGGTAGAATATAAAATCACCTGGACCAGTGATTCTCAATATGACTGGCAACACTTAAAATATTTGTATATCTGAACTGAAGAATTAAAACCAGGACTTCTGCGTGAGACTAAGTACCCATGTTCAAAGATATTGCATTTCCCACTAAAGGATAAGACTCACTGGTTTGAGTGTTGGACCAACGCACTTGAATTTTACAGAAAACGATTTGTGTTTTGTGGCTCACGAGTGACCCAGAACCCCTGAAAAGTAGAATTGAAGTATGATGCCCTGTCTAAGGTTCTCCACTTCCCTAAGTTGTCCTCCGAGCATGCAAAGCACTCTTTAATAACTTGCCCCACAAATGCCGTAAGATAGCAAAGGTCATACATAACCTTACTTTCAAATGAGTGAGGTCCAGGGCACAGAGGTGGAGGCAGGAGCTTCTACCCAGTGTCATCAGCATCAGCTGTGAGAGCAGACTCCAGGTGAGTGGGTGATACCCAGTGTCATCAGCATCAGCTGTGAGAGCAGACTCCAGGTGAATGGGTGATTGAGAAGTATGATGCTGTTTTATTTATGTGATGACTATTAGTACTCTAAGCCATGGAACAATCTAAAAGTTACTTGGCAAACATCGTGAGCTATTAGTACACAAATTAACACAACGACAGAGAAACATTTATTAATATTTACTTTCTGGACTTGGATCATATGTTAGGATTGTTCTAATACAAAATTTAATTTTTTTTATGTAAAAGATATAGTAAAGTTCTCATATATATCTCATAGGGCTCCCCTAGTGTTAACGTCTTTTATAACTACTATAGCCAAGGCAACACAGGTAAAACGCTAGTAACTAGATTATAGACTTGATTTGGATCCTGCTAGCTTTCCCAGTAACATCACCTCCTCCCCCAGCCTTTTTGTTTTTTGTCTGAAGAGTCAGTACAGGACCCCATATTGAGTTTATTACTTTTTTCCACCTCCCCCAGTTAATGACATTCCTGCGTTCTTTGACACCTTTTACATTTTCCAGGGCTTTTGATTTTTAGTCAGTTCCTCATTTTGGGTTCCTATAGCATGTTCTTGTAATGACGTATTATTTTAAGGCTATGACAGGAAGGATGCATAGTGTAGGAGATCTTGCTATCATGTGTTTTATATTGGTCATTGGTTGTATTCATGTTGATCACTTAGTTAAAGTAAAATCTATTTCTGTCACCAATAGTGAAAAGCTACTCGGAAAATTTGCTGTATGAGGAACAGAGAAACTCGGAACTAGAATATCATGCTTTGTTTGGAAAAAATGACTGTGTTAGGATATGATTTGATCTGAAGTGCACCACTAAAACTGGGGTGTTGAAGGTGTGGTCCCTAGACCCCGACTCTTATCAGGATTGGGAAGTGGTGGCCATTTGAGTGGAACAGAGTTCTCAGAATGCTCCACTGTACAGTGACAAAGTTATCTCTCAGTTACAAACTATTGACAACTTTTTTCTGTATTTTTTTTTCTTTTGGTAGTCACTTTTATTGGCTATAATTCAAATCATAGCCAATAATGTATGGGTCTGGTCTTGGAACAGGGTTTTTTTGTTTTTTTTCTTAAATTCCATCCTAAGTTCTCTTCTACCATGTCTACTGCCAGTACCCCACCCACCCCATGATACATGCCACTTTCAGTTCTCCAATATGGACACCTGTCTTCCCCTTCTTTAAGACCCTCTTTTTTTCAAGTCCTTTATCAGATTGACTTTTGTCAACCCGACGAGTCTTAGCTCAGGTGTCACTTGCTTCTACAGCTTCATGTGCACTCCCAGATGATTAAATTGTCCTTCCCTGACCTTGTACACTCTTGACCATCTTTCTTCCTCTGCTAGCTTGAAATTCAGCCTACCTCCCAAGACAGAGGGTTAGCAAGGAGTAGCCCAAGGTCCAAATTTGTCTTACTTCCTTTTTTAAAAAATAAAGTTTCATTGAATCACGACAAGGCTTAATTTCTATATATGTATTTTTATGGCTGTCTCATGGTATGGAGACAGGTTTGGGTTAGCATATCCTGAGAAAGAATGTAGCCTGCAGTGCTTAGACTGTTCACTGTGGAGCTATTATTGAAGCAATAACTGCATCAAACATTTTCCTTGAATTCACCACTGTCATAACTGCAAGAGTTAGCCCAGAATAGATCTTTGTGAATATTGTGTTAAGTAAAAGGGAAGGTTACAATTTTCCTCCACTTTAGTCTTCCCTGTGAATTATAGCCAATAAAAGTGACTATCATTAAAAAAAAATACAGAAAAAAAAGTTTTCCATAGTTTTTAATTGAGAAAGACTTTCCTAGTAGAAGAATGCCTGTGTATTTGTGCCCTTCATTCAATATTTCTCACTCAGGATACAAAGGAATAATTTCACATCCAGTTAGGCACACAAACACACATTTAGAAGATGACCCTGCGTCTGTAGATTAGATTAACTTTGGTCAGTTTTGGTGAAAGACTTGGATTTTCACAGATTCAATAGCATGTTTTGGCTCAGGCCGAATGAAACAAATAATTTAGGGTTCCCAGTGTTTCCTAGTGAAAATGCCAAACCTAACCAGACAAACTGCCTTTCCATAAGGTCACGGAAGAGCTCAGGTTGCTCTGGGAAACGAGTCGCTAAAATTAAATGACCAAAAGTGAAGAGATGGATAGTGCCAGGCTTGTTCACAGGTCCTGCCCCATACACTTGGAAGCGGGCTGTGTGTGCACTGGAGGAGACCCCGCTTACACCTGCCTCTGGAAGGGACTTGTGGATTTCATTACCTCCGTAAATATGAAAAAGTACAGACGGACTTTTCAGACTGTCGACTTCCTCTGGGGGAGGGCTCAACATCAAAGCAACTATTTCGACAAACATTTAAAACATCTCCCTCTTCCTGCCGGCCTTCCCTCACCGCCCTTCTTCACAAACACTAAACACACCCGGTTTTCCAGGCTTCTACGACCCAACAGCACTCCTTTCCCTAGCAAGGCCCACATTACTGCCATGATTTATGGCTCGTGAATAATTAGGAGCCTGTGTGATGGTCTGGGGTTGAGATCAAAAGAGCCATGTGTCAGAGGAAGGGAGGGGCTGCTGGAGCGGGACCGAAGATGGGTGGTGTTTGTAATCCTAACCAGAGAGAAGCGCTCCATGGCTTAATTGGGAAAAGGCTCAGGCTCTGGAGAACCGGGTGAAAGCCATGCAGGGCTAGGGAAAGAATCTCTGTGTTTTGCAAGTCAACAATGCGGAGGGATAGGTGAACTCCCGGGGAGGGGGCTGGCGGGTTGGTGGGTTTGAATTAGAACTCAAAGGTCTGAAAGGAAGAAGAAGTGAACCATCTGAATACTGAGAAAAACAAAACAAAATGTTCGAATAGGTTCACTTCGGAGAGTTCTCGAATTTGTTTTTCCTCTTATTCAGAGGAACTGTCTAGGGAAGGGATGCGGGGTTTCAATCTGTCTCCTTGGTCTGATATCCCAGTTATTCACTGACCCTCCTTGTAGCTCCTCACGGAGAAGAAGGACTTCTCGGTGGAGGAGACACATGGTCATGTGGCAGTGGTGTTTGGCCTGGGTTGCACTCTGGCCTGTGCAGGACAGGGGGTCGGGGCGAGGGGATCCAGCTCAGTTGCAGACCTCAGAGGGGTTTTGTGCTGCAGATTTATGACTTTCTATAAATCACACACGGAGCAATGGAAACCGGCCCTGTAGGGTAACCCGTGTCTCAGTCTTGTTTTTTTTTTTTTTTTTTTTTTTTTCAAGCTGTGTGCCCTTAGGGAGAGAGAGGCTAGGTGCCTGGGTCTCAGTTTCCTTATCTGCCAAATGACATTGACTGATTTGGGTGAACTATGAGCTACTGTTCAGACCTAAAATGTTACAGATTTCTCTTGCTGGGACCTTGAACTTGGTTATGTATGCTCGCTCTCTGGGTGCCTGTGCTACTTAACTGGCCTTCCTTTGGGGGATGTGGAACCAGGGTACTGCTGGGAGGGATTTTTTTTTTTTACATGAACTATTACAGTTCTGCAAGAAGAGCAACTGGCATTCTAGTGGGAACCCAACTAAACGGGCTCTCTATGAGAACTGTGTGCTCATAGAGTAAACACACTTCTCACTCACCTTGCAAAACCAGAGGATGAGCAGGCCAGTGTAGCACAAAGAAAATCTTTCTCTCTGTGTGTGTATGTGTGTGTGTGTGTGTGAAGGCCCCCCCCCCCCAAAAAAAAAAAAAACCAAACCAAACCAAACCAAAAAACAAGCAAAAAAACAACAAGCCGCATTAAGGATGATTTCCATCCTCGGTAAATTTTCCATTGTGATCCACAGTGCTACATAAAATCGAGTTGCCCGCGACGCGACACTTAACACTGGGACCCTTAGGGGCTGGCACCCGGTGGCTGGCCCTGTGGGCTCTGACTGCTGGGCCTGGCTCCTCTGCGGTGGCCAGTATACCATGCTGCCATCTAGTGTACGCTCATGAACTTCCTGGCTGGGGTGATGCATGCAGATTGAATCCAGACACCGGAAGTCCGGAGGTGGCTTCTTCTTCAGGGCTACATGGAGGGATCACTGCGGGCTCTCTTCCACTTCAAGTTAAGCTCAGGATTGGTTTAGACGAAGTCTTTTGACCGTGCACAAAACACCCCTCCCCAACCCCAAAATTCTACCAGGGCACTTACCATGAGTCATTCCACACCTTCTCTTGAAAAGGGAAAAAGTTGAATTCAAAGTAATAATAAACAAATAGATAGATGATAGATAGATAGATAGATAGATAGATAGATAGATAGATAGATAGATAGATAGATAGATAGAACGATTTGGTGGCAAGCCAGGGGAAGCAGTTACATCACTCACTGGTCTCGTCATCATGGGGGGAGAGGGAACCTGCAGAAGTTTTCTTTGCAAATGATACAAGGGAATTTAACTTCAAAGTCATCGAAAGGTGCTATTTCAGGATTGACACGATGCGGCGGCAATGTATCCCTGAATGTCTCTTCAGAACGCGGGGCCCAACAATGAAAACATGCTCTCGATAAGGCGTGTAATGGGCAGAATTATGCTAATCGAGGAAAACCTTACAGGGTGAGTAATTTAGTAACCCCTTTCTGAGCATAAGAGCTTATTTTAAAGTTCTAAATGGCACCATAAAAGTAGTCAGGCATATATCTCCATACTGATACTGGATAATAAACACAGTCGGAGTCGAAAGTACCTTGAGCGACACCCCTCTGTGCCTAGTAGCCTGTACTTCCCCACTAGTCACTGGAGCCTAAACTTTAATACGCCCGGCTTTGTTTACCTAACACTTTGTCAAGTCCAATACATCTTGGTTCCTTACCTTTCCCACAAAGCAAGCTTGAAACCATTCTCTCTCTCTCTCTCTCTCTCTCTCTCTCTCTCTCTCTCTCTCTCTCTCTCTCCTCCACAGTGAGTTCTTTTATGACCACGGGAATCTGTTGAGGTGTTGCTTCCAACGTTGAAACACATTGAAATCCAACAGATGAGAAGGCAATGCAGTGTGACTGCTAACTTGCCATCCGTGACTTTAAGTGCCTAAAATGAATGATGGATGGTCTTAGGAACCCCCTTGTTCCTTTGACTGACATCATAATGAGCAGGTATTATAGGTTCATTGTAATGATTTTGCATCACTAAAATATTATCATTTAACTATTTGGGTTTTGCCAAATTATTTTCCTTAGAGCAGTTAACAATGGGAAGAGATTGAGATTCACTCTTTTTTTTTTTTCTGTCAAAAAGTCTTGTTAGTCTCATAGCAGCTCTCCTGCAAACTTCATTTGGGCTTTCCCTTACTTGAGCTCACTAAGGGAATGGCAGAGTCAGAGACGGGATATTTGTAGTTCTCTCGATGAACTTGGAGTTCCATCAGACATGCAGGGAATAGGCTAATTCCAAACATCAGCCCTTCTGGAAGATAATTAAAAGTTCAGAGGACACTCAGATGTTGAGTATGAAAGAGACAAGGGAGTGGCCTAACAGACTACAGGATGAGGACAACTCACCTTCTATGACTTGGTCAAGGTGGTCTTCATAGTCCCCAAGTGGAAGGGATATGTGTGGGCTCATGGGTCCTAACCCACATGCAGGATGCCCTGATATCGGGCTTGGCAAACTGGGCAGCCCTTCCATTGCTTTACAGAGAAAGACATCAGGAAGAACAAACTCTAAGAGCATCACACCAGGGCATGAAGGAAATAGGTGAGTTTGGTTAAATGGGCAAATTCTGCGACTGGAGTTTGAACCTGCCTTCATGCCTTACCAAGTGGGTGCCCTTATGCCAAGTGTTCAACTGTGATCTGCTCCTGTTGCCTCATCCAGGGAGAAGTTGCACAAGCATAATGATAACAATCACTACAACCTTAATGTCTGCATCATAGTGGGTATCAGTGCCTCTCATATGATGGTGGGAAACAATAAAAGGATTTACAAGTATAAAGAATATAGAACAATGGGTTTTTTTAATTACCTTAAAATCGGTTTCCCCTTTCTATGTCTCTGTCTCTCTTGAGACATGGTTTATTATATAGTCCTGGTTTACCTTGAACTTACTTTGTAGACAAACTGATCTTAAACTCAAAAAGATCCACCTGTCTCTGCTTCCCAAATGCTGAGATTAAAAGCAAGTGCCGTTATGCCTGGCTTAGAATAATGTTTTGTCCATAAAAATTGGTTAAGACACAGTCATTATTATGTTATTAAAGTTAATTGGAAAATTGAGGTTGTCTACTTTTATGATAACACAAAAAGCCAATGAATTCACTTTTTGACACACTCACAACCAAGTAATAGCAAACCACATGTTATACACCGGTGAATTTTATATTATGTCAAATGGGAGCACAAAAGTCCAGGACTGGGTACTTATCCTGTGGGCCTCCATGCAAAGCAAAAATTTGGATGCTTGGTTGAAATTATTAAAAAAATTTTCAGGCTAAAGATGTAACTCAATTAGTGAGTGCAGCCAACCCCCCCACCCCACCCCCACAAACACACATACATACACACATAGGCTCTATACACTCAGCATTGCATGTGGTATACATCTACAATCCCCATCACTCAGGAGGTGGAAGCAGAAGGGTCAGAAATTCAAGTTCACCCTTGGCTACATAGACAGTTAAAAGCCAGCTTTGACTACTCAAGATCCTACTTCAAAAACCAAACCAAACCAAACAAAAACAACAAACAAACACCCCAAAACTCTATTATTTTCAAGTTGGTGATTGACAGCCAAATAGTAACCAAGTTTGGGTTCTGCTATGGTAGGTGCCATATCCATGATGTTTTGCAAAAGTCACATAATAATACATGAACTGCCACCCCAGTGATCTCACTCTACAGACCAAGTCTAAGTTAGGTATTCCTTACCCTTTTGCTCAGTTCCTATTGCTTTACCTTTTAGTAATGTTTTCTGGTCCTTGAATTCCTGATTCAGAACAGGTTTCTAGGACATCACTTGAGGCATCCAGGCTGTTTGTCTTAAATTCTCTAAGCTTCTTACTCTTTTTGTTTCACTATAGTGATCTTCACCTTCCTGTTATGTCACCTTCCAACCTCTGCTGCCTACCCAGTCCAATTGATCTCATGACAGAAATACTTCTTAGGTCTTATCCCTTCCTTTGAGCCTCCTAGTTTTGAGTCTATCAGTCTGTCTGTCCTCATCTATTCTCTCACTAAATTCAGTTTCCAGATTCCCTACCACCCTGTTATAACCCATATTTATCTGAAGAATATGGTTAAGGTTTAAACTTGCTCATATCCTTGTTTAAGGACTTGTATCGTCTGATGGTATACCTTGAAAACTTCTTTGGAAAAGCACCAGGATTTTCATTTTTTCTTCTGATTCAAATCTATCTGAAGCCAGCTGTAGCTTTCAATCTTCTCATTTCCTTAGCTTAAGCCACAAGGCCACCCTTGCTGACTGTACCACAAGGTCAACCTTGCTGACCGTACCTCGGCTGCTGCCTCATATTCAGAAGCCTTTGCCCAGATCATCCCTGTATGAAGAAACACTTCTGTGTTCTCTACCCACTAAACTCCCAACTGCCTTTCCATACACAGCTACCTGCTACACCACCATGGAAACTGATTCTACTCTCTGTGCCCAAAACACCTTGCGCACATTCCTATTGACTGCGTTCATCCATTCTCCTTCTGGAAGACTAGCTGTGCAATCTCAAAAGTCAGCATTAGTACTGTACTCTTCCTCACAGCCTCAGAACTTTCCACAGTGCCTGGCACAGGGAAGAAATGAAAGACTTGTATGTGTACCCCAATCGCAAAGCCAAGGGTTTGGCAGCAATGAAAAGGGGTTAGATAAACAAGGAGAAGTTTCTTTTGTGAGTCTTATAAATAACAGAACTTGGATCAAGGAAAAAATAAATGAAAGCTTCAAATCTAATAAACTTCCCATAGTTCTGGACACTGAGTGATTATTTGCCGACCAGAGAGGAGAAAACTACCTTAGGATTGGTCCTTCCAAAATGCCTCTGATACAAGCCTGCATTTCTCTTATGGGTAACGTATAGCAAACCATCTTGTGTCTAGGGAAGCCTGGGTGTTACTGCTGTAGCAAATGCCCCCCTTCCTTTCTCTCTCTCCAATTACTCTTCAACTCAACTGGCATTCCTTACATGGATAGTATATGCTACACAGTGGCAGCCACCCTCCTGCATGTCTCAGAAATTTAGTAAGAGGAACGGGAATATAGCAGGGAATGTCTTATTCTTGGTCATTGAAGGCAGGGCTCTGATCAGTGACAGCATCCATGTAGCTCCTTCGCTCATGGTGGCCACAGTCATAGGATCAACCCCTAACTAGAACAACTCCAAAAGAGAATGGTTACCTGCAGTGAAAGGCAGAAGGACATTCTATGATCAGGTGCTTTGAATGAAATGTCCGTGGCTGAACCCAGTTCTGACACAGCAAGACAAGTGTGTGTCTATGTATTGCCACTGCTACCTGTGAAGTTTCCAGCATCTCTCCAAATCTAAAGCTAATTATGGAAGGAAAAAGAAAAGCTACAATGATGGGTGAGTGAAGCCTTGTTTCCTCTGTACAGTGTCTTGTGGAAGGCTGAGCACTGTGAGCATAGGTGATTTTCCCTGCTCTGTTTGTGTCCCACAATGGTTTAAGCTCAACTCATGGGTTGTGACCCCTATGGAGGTAGCATATCAGATATCCTGCATATCAGATACATTATGATTCATAGCACTAGCAAAATGACAGTTATGAAGTAGCAATGGAATAATTTTGTGGTTGGGGGTCACCCCATGAGGAAAAGTATTATAGGGTGCCAGCATTAGGAAGATTGAGAACTATGGCCTAAGCAAACTTCATTTTCTTTCCCCAAGATTGAACCTGCGGTGAGTCATGCTTTATTATGAAATATGTAAACAGAGAAATTACTAAATTACATCATAAAGACTATATGGTGGTGGTACATCCCTGTTTTTTTTTTTCAGTACTCAAGATGCAGAGGCACTCAGATCTCAAGTTCAAGGCCAGCCTGATTTACAAAACTAGTTCTAGGACAGCTAGGGCTGCACAGAGAAAGCCTGCCTTAAAACACCTAACAACAACAACAACAACAACAACAACAACAACAAAACCAAAAAATACCAACCAACCAAAATCACCACCAACAAAACATGATTGATCGTTTTACTTCATCAACTGGAAATACTCTTAATATACTTCAGTACAACCATTATTTTTTTAGGTTACAGAAAGGAAGCAAACAAACAAACAAACAAACAAACAGACAAAAAACCACGAGCAAAGTGAAATATAGTAATTTGTTAAGGCTGTTTGAGAAGATAGAGGAGAGAAAAAACACAGTGAGACCTTGTTTGAAAGAAAACAATAAAAGAAATGTTTTTATACAAGCTGAATTTGGATGGCAGTAAGCTAATTTGTGAAGAATTGTTCACGGCACGAACTGAAGCTAGTTTACACAGTCTTGTAAATACTGTTGACTTTAGGCTGTGCGGTATGCATGATGTAGCAAATAAGACTTGGTCTATCATCCCGAACAGGCTTCAATCTCCCACTCCAAATGTTCCCTCCTCCCTACTCACAGCCCCGAGAACTCAGAGCAGTGCACCAGAGGCTGAGGAGGCAGTGAAGACTAGTTATTGTTATAAAATAATTTATCAGAACCAGTTCCCCAAAACGGCTTTAAAGGTTTTGAAAAAGAGACATTTCACTGGTATTAAGTTAGCAAATTAGTCTAGGTGGGAAATCAAAGGATTTTATGATATATAAGGCCTGACTGGAGAAGGAAGAAGGCAAGGCAGCACATTAGGACGAGTTAGCGATGCAGCAAGGTCAGAGTTGGGTTTGATGAAGGGTCTAAAGTCTAAGGAAAACAAGACGAGGCAGCCGGCACTGAATCGAGAAGACTCTGAACATAAAGGTACATTAAGGTACAGAACAGGGCCAGCAAAGTTTTTCCTGCAAAGGACCAGATAGTGAATATTTTTGGCTTTGCAGACCTGTACTGTCCCGCACAACTCTGCTGTTGTGGGAATGTAGCCACAGATAATGCATAAAGCATGTGCATGTCTGTGTTCCAATAAAACTTTATTGACTAACAGAGGAAATGAACTGTAGATGAATAGCGAGCAGATAACCTAGTTAAATCAACTCACTACTGTCCTCACACCATTATGCAGGCCATCATAGGCCAGGTCACATCTGAATCTGCTTGTGACCTCTATAGATATTGGTTTAAACAAAATTCATAACGACTGACTGAGCATGGTAGTAACAGAAATCCAGGAATATGACACTGAAGTTACTTTAATCCTGTTACTATAAAGACATTAGGAATCTTTATTTCATAGCTCAAGCTTGAGGATGCAAAGGCTTTAATCATGGAAATCATATATAATTAGGAATGGAATCCATATTAGTAGATTCCCTAATTAGAATTTTTGCCCCAGGTGATGCTATTATATACATACATATTATAATATATAATTGTATATAATTATAGCATATTAGTTATATATGCATATACATACACACACATACACACACACACACACACACACACACACACACACACAGTCTATGTAGCCCAGGTTAGCTTAGAATTAAGTATGTTGCCAAAGGTGACCTTCAACTTTCTCTCTCTCTCTCTCTCTCTCTCTCTCTCTCTCTCTCTCTTTCTCTCTCTCTTTCTCTTAACGGACATAAAAGTTTTCTTTATTTTTTTAAGGAAATCCAATAATTGTAAACAAAGAAATATTGAATATTTACTAAGTGAAATACTACATTATTATTTTTTTAAATCTGAAGAAATTATTATATGTAGGATTTTTTAAACCTGTTTTTAAAATCTATTTGGAACATTAAACATGATAGATAGAAAAAAAAAACTCTTATGAAGGAGATTGTGACAGGATCCTGATTAGATGGAAACCTCAACTTTCTCTTTTAAAATTGATTGATTTTGATTATTTTAAATCGTGTGTATGCATGTACCTCAGTGTGGCCATGTGCATGTTAGTGCAGAAGCTAAAAGATTTGGGGTCTGCTGGAATTGGAGTTACAGGCAGTTGTAAACTACCTGATGTGGGTGCTGGGAACCAAACTGGGGTCTTCTGGAAGACTGGTACATGTTTTTAACTTCTGAGCCATCTCACCATCCCCAGACCTTCAATTTCTCATCTTCTTCCTTCTGGTTTTGGAGTGCTGAGGTTACAGGCGTGCATTACCACTTCCAATTTTATAGGGTGCTAGCATTGAACTTAGACCTTTCTGCATGCTATGCGAGCATTCTGTGAACTAAGCTGATCCCCAGCTCCCAAGGTTACTACTTAATTTATGATGCTACTTTTCAAAGCCATCAAAGTAGCCTTAAATTTAGAGAGCAAATGTTAATGACCCCTTAAGATCTGGCATATAATCTCCATTCCTTCTGGACTATGTAAAGAGAATAGGATAGATTAAGTAGTTGCTTCAATTCAATACTCGCTTCATGAAATGTGGATTGGACACTGTCCTGGGAGTTTTGCGCTTGTCCACTAATTAATCTCCACCACTCATTCCCTTACCAATGGTGACTGCAAATGTTACAGGCTGGTCAGACTCAGTCTGCAGACTATCACAGAGAAAGAAAATGTAGCGAGGTGGCCCAAACCTCTTAGTGCCAACTGTGTTCCCCAGCAGAAACATGACAAGGTAGATCAATGTGTGCATTTTTAAGATGAAAACCATTCCGTTCACAAGTGGCTGACTCTGCAGTGTTTGTTTTCTCTAGACATCGTTTGCCAAACCCAAACACTGCTGGGTGAGCTGATGAAATGCGAAGCATTCCAGTCAAGTAAATTTGATTACTACCCTTGGATTAGGATAAGTCATTTCCCAAATTTTTGGTCTGTTTGCTTTGGCCAAGCTTGAATCCTGCAAACTCTGCTTTTGATAACCACTCTAAAGTGACAGAGGGGACTAGGAGGAAGAGACGTGAGAAAGAATGGACTAGAAAATGCATGACCAGCACATGATTCTTTAGAATCCTTGCCCCCTGGATGCACCTGGAAATCCTTCTTTAATTCACTCAATTACCGTTGACCAAGGAACTCCATACCAAAGAAAGTAGAACTGGAGACTAATGGAGGATTTCTGAGAAAGAAAAGATATCACCAGTAATTCCTCTGTATGTTCTCCATGAATTCTCTAACTTTTCCCCCATGGAGCAGAGAGGATGATAAAGGTCTATCCAGTTTTGGTCAACAATGGTGTATTCTGTTCCAAATCAGTCTCCTTGCTTAGGGAGAAACTACTGCCTAGTGCTGAATAGGCAAAAGGCAAGCAATGGTTTTTGATGGCTTTGGTTACTTGCATTTACAATTTGTGGTGGTGCTAGATGTTCAAGAATTTTAAAAATAGTATACAAATTATAGTCCGAGTTCTTTAGTCCCTTCCAAAGGCTGAAGTTACAATGATTGACACTGTAGCCTTACATAGGTTTCTCGGTGGTTAGGAAATCAAGGCTTATGGTATTGTTCAGGAGTGATGTAACCCTGAAGAGTTGCCTATGTCCTGTCTCTCCCTCTCACTCCTCCTCTTATTTACATTGGTGTTCCGCCTCCATGTACATTTGTGTAAGGGTGTCAGATCTCTTGGAACTAGAATTACAAACACTTATGAACTGCTGTGTGGATGCTGGGATTTGAACCTGGGTCCTTTAGAAGAGCCACCAGTGCTCCTACTAGCTCATCTCTCCAGCTTCCTTCCTCTTTAGAGGTATGTCTGTATTCTCCATCTACGGATGCGTCCACCACTTCCTGTCGTGCACACCACTTAAACCCAAGAGATCCCAGTGTACTCCCGATCCATGAATGTGTTATTCTCTTTTTCTTTCCAGTGCCCACTTTTGTTCATTGGCCTCAATTAATTCAGACCTTAAGATATTAGTGACTAAAATGACTTTATTCTCCTTAGGAGAGGTTACACCTTATAAAACTTGTCCTCAAAAAGGAAGCTAAGCTTCTGTTGCCGCAGTTTGGGTCTGGCTTGTAAAATAAAGACATCCCTTTAATCATGTCACTGGAACACTGTACCCAGAAGGTAATTATCTCCTGGAGCAAATAGACAACCTCAAGGTTACTGAGGTCAGCAAGCCCTTTGAAGAACACGATGCTGTATTGACCTTTATGGGAGGCATGTTTAAGTGGGGTAAAATAACATGTTCCTTAACTCTGGGGCTACATCAAGTCCATCCTCATAGAGGTGATTAGAGCTGCTTCCACAGGACATCAAGGGCTGTGGGGGAAGGTTGTTACAGATCACAGGCTGGTGTGGGGGCTTCCATCTTCCCATCCTTGTCTAAATCTGAAAATACCAGGGGAAGAACCACATTCAGTCATAACAGGTGTTGGGGGGTGGGGTGGGCTTTTTCTAGGAAAAGAACTTTTGAAACTTAAAAAAAAAATGATCACAGGCTAAATAATGTAATAAGATAACGGCTTTATTTAGAAGCAATACACCCCTCTGCGAATACAAAGCTCACTTAGAGAGGATCTAAGAATGGCCCTTCGCGATTATCTCCTGGCAAAGAACCAATCGCATTTGGAGACCTCAGCAGCTGAACCTAGAGTGACAGCTGGAAGCTAAAACACGTTACAAAGATCAGAGACGTCGCTGAATGCTACATTTTGAAGTTTGATCCAAAGACCCAATTTATGTCCTGTTGATTTTATGGAAGAGTAGAGGCTTGTTCCAAAGGCTCTTTTAAGCTCTGCCCTCCTTCTCTGCTCTTCTGGCCCTTCAGCCCCACAGGATTTTCAATATCCCTGGAAGATATTTGCTCCTCAGAAAACAGTCCAGCAGTGCTTAGGAGAACATTATGTCTTCCCCAGCCCACTTCCTCCTCCAGCAGTGTACTTAGGAGCAGGAAGTTTCCCTATATTCTCATAAGAGAAGACATTTCTTGCTGGCCCCAGGGGACTGCTGGACCATGCAGGGGTGCCTTTGGAATGTCTGTGGTTTGTCCAACATGAAAGAGAACAAAGAAAAAGTAAATTAAAATTTTACTGTGATTTAAATAGAAAAATATTGCAGGCATGATATGTAGAAAAGACCACTAAATAGGGAGAAGTTTCTGGTGCAGATCCTGGGCTCTGGAGACCAGCTGCTAAGTATGGGGAGGTGCCTACTCTGTATCCTTGTTGATCCAGACCTTGATGTCTCTTTCTTGCCCACTTAAATATAATCATCCTTACCTCACAGTGCCGTCTTGGACACCTAAGCCTGTAAGCCGTTAACACGTAGGATGCTATAATATTTAATGTAACCCAAGAAAGTTCAAACTGGAATGAGGCGGAGAGCAGAGGCTGCCTGAGAATGCAGAACTGGGCTGCAATGGCTAAGGATGGACTAAACGGATGGACAGACAGACTTTGCTTCTCTGCCACAGTCCATTTTAGAAATAAATGTATGAATTTACTGTTATCTCAAAAACAAAACAAAACAAAACAAAACAAAAACAAAAAACAAAAACACAAAACAAAACAAAACAAAACACAACAAAAAGTACCCTCCTGTTTCCACATTGCATCCTAGGGCTAATTACTTTGCTTATGTATACATACGGAGCATTCTAAAGCCACTAATGGACATTTTTATGTAAAGGGTCCTCACTTCTCTCCGTGTTCCCACTTCTTCCTTGATGGTGGGTCACATTTCACCACTGAACAACTTTCCACCTCCTCTGCACTTGGCTTCCAACCTACTCAATAAACCCAGCTGTTCATTTGAGTGTTATGATGTGTCTACTGCATAAACAACTTTTAACTCTAGAATTCAGTGTTTACAAGACTAAATTCTACACTGTGATATATTTTCAAACTTTCAAACTAGCTCAGAATATTTAGTGGAAACCTTTGGTTATGAAGAATACACTTAAAGGGTAGTCTAACAACGGATACCTTTCTCCTCTCATTTAAATATTTTCTTCATCTTGTTATGAAAGACTCTACAACTTATAATTTACATACCCTGAAGTCATATCAATTTTGAAGATATATATGATGCATGTCTATTTCTTTTGCTAATACACCCTATCCTTGGTCTGAAGATGAAAACATTTATATTTTCCAAGGAGATTACAAAATCCAGTTTTTTCCCAGAACTCATGCGTAATGATTTGATAGCTGGGTTAAGGAGTCCAAATTTTTTTTCAATAGCTTCATTGTAGTTAGTGTAGATTAATCAACCATACTCTCATTCATTGATACCTCAGAGCCTTAAAATTTTCAATACATACAGTTCATCTTTTCAGCTTAAAAAACAAAACAAAACAAACCAACAAACCAAACAACCCAATTTTCCCAACAAGCAATAGAGCAATTATAAGACAGTCTCTAAATCGTCTGGACTCCATTTTCACAGCTCAAATCTCTGTTTCTCCCTTCTTCTGGTAAATTACCAAGCTTTCATGTTTTTTAGCTCAATAGATTTACTGTACCCCCAGTCACATGGGAAGGTCCACTTGGAGAGTGTATTTGCGTCACATGTGAGCATGGTACACAAGTCCAGGCATAAAGCAGTTTGCATAAAAAGCCACGGTCCTGTACATTTTCATACACATGCTTTTGTTAATATCGGGAGCTTATTTCCCAAACACATGGGTACAGTTTCTTTATAAGATTGTTTTACAGGGCTCCTCAGCTGTTGCATGAGAATCACAGAGCTGCAGAAGGAACTTAAGTTGTATCTTATTACCCTTTGTTTGAGTGGGTATTGAATTTGGTTAAAAATCAGTCATCTCCTTTAGAAATTATGTTGCAGACAGACAAATGCAAAATGCCAGATGGTAGATTTGAAACAGAGACCTCATTTGAGTCAATGAAAAGTCTCCTCTTAGTATTTGTGTCCCAATAAGTATTACTTATTTTTATTTTCTTCTCCCACTTAACTGAGTTTGGCTGTCTTATGAAACATAAAATTTCATAATGCATTTTAGCTCTAATCTTATTTAAGTGGTTATTGTGTGTAGATCTATGCTAGATTCTTACCGTCTCTATAATAACAAAATATTCTTGGCTGATGGGTTTCCATAGGACCACTAATCTTAGCACATAATGAAGATATATACTGGATAACTTGTCCTTTAAATTAATTCACTTTTTATTTATATAATGTCATGAATGAGAAACTGATTATACATTTAAACGGATTCAAGCTTGTGTGTCTCTTCCTTCCAAGACCAGAGAGAAACTTCAGCAGCTATGCTAAGTGAAATAATACTTCGTTATTCTGCTATTACAGAAATCACAGGACAGAGATAAGAACATCACATTTGTCTGGGTTGCTGAGTAACTGAGCAATGCTTTGTCGGCGCTATTGTGGAGAAATGAATTGGATCCTACTATGAATTATCATATTAATATTAATCATTTGTCTAATAAAAAAATCTCACTGTGCACTTGCAAGCCAGTCTGGCAGCAAATTGCTACTTTAAAAATCTCATTTTCAGACTGGTGAGATTAGAGTTGGTGGCTGGGAAACATAGGAAAGGGATTCTCAGGAGCTGATCCTGTTCTTGGCTGTGTATGCCAGTCTCTGTGATTACCCCAGGGAAACCCTCTTTCTTCAAAGGCTCTTGTAGACTTCATTTCTGTGTCCTGTGTCTTCGTGCTTTGGGTCACTCAGGTTCCCTGCCTCTGAACTCTTGTTCTATAGGCTCTTCTCTCTTGGATCTGTGACACTGGTCACACTAACTTGGTACCATGATGTACTTATTGATCAAAGGATTGTTGTTATGAATTTTCTCTTAGAATTCTAGCTTTAGAGGCTCAAAGATCAATCAGGGTCATTTCAAGTATACACATGGGTAAACATATATGAATATAATATATTTGAGAAAATGAAACTTCCATGTTGAGAACAATGTGTAGTTTCTATTGCTACTGAATTAACATGTTCATCAGTTGCTGGTCATATTAGGGCACAGAGCTGATTACATATGTGTAGAGATATGTTCAGTTGTTTGTTACTCCATCCAGCTCCCCAGATAGATATATTTTTCTCGTCCCCCTTAAACCTACCAGCAATTAACAGCCACTAGTAAAATATATGTGTAGCTACCTAGTGTCTCTCCCTAAATTTTCATTTAAAATAACATACATTAAGTAGATTTTTGGAAGTATAATTCTATACATTTTAATATGTACTTAGGCTTGCATAACTGCCAACAATCAGGACTCTGACCAGTTCTACTACTACAACAAAATAAAAGCAGCACTTGGACTATCCCTCTGTATTCACTCTCCTCTCCCTTTGAGCTCTGACAGGTACGAGTTTGTTCTTTACCACTCTGATTTTGTATTCCTTTGAGAATCCAATCTCACAGCTGATTAGTGGAATCACATGGTATTCAGCTTTTCAGATCGACTCATACGACAATCCTCTTGTGATCTCTAATACTCACTGCACTGATTAAGAGATCATTTATTTCTGTTGCTGTGGAGTGTTCCATTTCAGGGACATATACGAGTTTATGTATTCATTCTTCCATCTAAGGGAGTGAATTCTTTCCATTGCATTTCCAGTTTCAGATGCAGGAGAGTTTAACCTTCATGTGAAATAAACTTCATTTAGAATTACTATAGACATGGAGTTCTGAGACTATCTCTGAGGGTATTTGCAGTTGCAGCAAGGGAGGACCCACCCTGAATGTGAAGACCATGGACTGAGGCTCTGAATTGAACAAAAATGGAATAGGGGAGTTGAGCATCAGTCCTTATCTCTCTTGCCTCCTGTCTCCTGTCTACTTTGGCTGTCAGGCATTGCTGCCATGATGGGAAGTATACTCTCAAATGGAGAACCTGCCTTTGCCAAGCATTTTGTCACACCAGGAAGAAAAGTAGCTAATATAGAAGACTGGTTTGGTGGTGGGGCTCTTGTGTGTCTTCTTACTATGTGGCCTTTGGGTCACTAGAACTGGCCTAGGGGAAGAATGAAGACAAGTCTGGATATGGGCTAAGGAAGCCCTATAGTGCTGTAAGCAAAGATTCTGGTTTATTCTGGTGGGAGTATGAAAACCAAGCATGCTGGCAGAGTTGCAGAGAGTAGACTATGCTCATGGGTTTCAGAAGTGAACAGGGACTCTGTCAGGACCTAGGTAGAGCTTGTTCTCTGATTACACTCTGCTCATCTCCTGAAAATCCTAGTAAAGCAGAATCCAATAGCAATGGGCTACAATGTTCAGTAAAGTTCTTTTCACTACTGCATAACATCCAGACTATGGTATGGTTACAGACTGCAGCTGTTAATTCTGAGTGAAAGTACACAGATGATATGGAAAATGTCCTTTTTGGTGGAGAAAGAAGCACAAATAAGTGAAATACACAGACCAGGGCAGCGCAGAGAAGTTTGCTACAAATACTAAAGAGATTAGTGTCACTAAAGAAGAATCACATTTTTAATTGGGACAATAAGAAGAGGATCCAGAAGATTCCATGTATCAAATATTTCAGCTCGTGAAAATGAACTTTATCTGAGAAGAGATTCTCTGGATACAGAATTTCACCAGAGGAGTTCCTCCATCAAAACAGCCATGCAAGGAAGTCATTTCCAAGCAAGTCACACAGATACCCTTCAGAGGTAGTAAAGGGGGACTGGAGTGCACTAGCAGCTGGTTATAGAACATGACAGCATGGTTCACTTGGTATTGGGGATGAAATAGGAAAGAGTTGCAAAGTGGTGGGGGCTTGTACCAAGGGTGCAGAAAGCCATTGAGGTAAGCAATGTGAAGCAACATGGAGTTCTCTTCAGGAGTTTGGAGATGTTAGGAACTACAGACATCCTTTGAGGAAAGACAGAATCAAGGCAGCCTAAGGGCAAGTCCACGTGTGCTGCAGATGGTGGAGGTAAAGGGTCAGGGATGTTCTAGGAGACTGCATCCTAGATAATTCCAACATTACTTCCAGAAGTCAAATACAGAGCTACAGAAATCGGTGTTTGTCCTGCAGAATTTTGGTTTTGCTCTGGTGCAAAATGTCTTGCTATGAACCTATTTGGCTCCTTTGGAATGGGAAGCCCTACTGAATAAGCAAAGGATATGATTTGCTTTTTTTGAGTTCTACTGAAGCTCACAGCTAAGAGATTAGAGATTGCCTTGAGTCGTCTCAGAAGAGACTTTGGCCATTGGTGTTCCGGTCTTTATTAGAGATGCTAGAACTTAGGGGACTCGAGAATTACTTAATGCACCTTTGCATTATGAGATGGCTATGAACCTTCTAGAGCATCATGGATGGAATGTAATAGATTAAAGTGCCGTGTTTCAGGATCAAGCTGACAAGCATATGAAGGGAAAACCTAAGGGTTCTTTGGAAGGTCAGTTGTGTTGGGTGGAGTTTTGCTGGGGCAAAGACTTAAAGGAGTGTTTTTCTGATGTGGACACAGGTGAAAGGCTAAGGCAGACTCATGAAGGAGTGCTTGGCTGAAGTAGACATGGGTGAAAGGATGTTTTGGTAAAGCAAGCACATGAAAGGGACATGTGATGAAGGATTCTTCACTAATGACACACATGTATTTTTCTGCATTACATTGTGTAGTTGAGCTCCATTTGTTGGGACTCAACAGAGAGAAATGCACCACAAAAACTTTTGGTGGTATGTTGTGGCTTTTTGTCGCTTCCTCAGACTCCTGCTGCTTAGCAGGGTGATGTCAGCTGAGACAGACTCATGTGCTGAGATTAGACACATGGTGAGGCAAGACCCATGGAGGACATGCGATGCTTGGAGGGAGTACTAAAAGGGACTCAACAGACAGTGACAGAGGCTGAGCTTGGCTTGCGTATAGAGCAAGCTGTGCAACTCTTGTTGGTCGTGCATCTTGGCTAATCTTTGTTTTGCTGAGAGAGGCACAGGTGAGAACTTTCCCTGGTGTTCCTGTTGACCCTGGTCCCCCCTATTGACTTGTGTTGATTTGGCTGAGGCCTAGCTGTTCCTACTAGGTCAGGTCACCATTGTCTATTTGCGCATACTATCCTGATTCTACTGAACTGGACCATCGATATATGTGAAGTGTATGTGAGTGGATCCAGCTGTTAACCTGTAAACTGAATTGCCATTGTTTTTCAGACAATATAGATGGGAGTTGTTCTAAAGAACTATTTCTAAACAGGTCCACATCCCCTGTATCCTTTCTTTTCTACTACCTCTGGTAGATAGTAGGCTAAAAGGGAAGTTAAAAATAAGATTTGAAAAAAATTAAAGTTACAAGCATAAGCTTGTGGTTCTTAATCATCATTGTCAATTTGGCTGAACTTATAATTACCTAGGAGGCACACCACTGGGAATGCCTTTGAGAGCATTTTCAGAGATGCTTAACTCTGTCAGAAAGATCCACCCTGAATGTAGACAGCACCATCCCAGGGCCCTGGGATGAATATAAAGGAAAAATGTAGAAAGCTGAGTACCAGAATTTGTTTCTCTTTGCTTCCTTACTGCAAGTGTGATAGCATCCTGCCATCTCTCACTCCTGATGCCATAGCTGTCCTGTGCTAGACTACAGCCCCACAACCTGCCAGCTATTTTGCCATAGCAATGAAAAAATTAACGACAGGGTGAAAATTAAAGACAGTTAGAAATATTTGGTTACTGGTTTTTATGTTAAGTAATTCCTTATGGCAATACTCAGGAGTGCGATTATTGGCTCACAGGATGATCAATCCCCCCCCTCATCTATTATATATGTTTGTCTGTCTATCATTTGTCTGTCTATCTATCTATCTATCTATCTATCTATCTATCTATCTATCTATCTATCATCTTTCTATACATCTATTATCTATCTACATCTGTCTGCCTATTATCTATCTATCTATCTATCTATCTATCTATCTATCTATCTATCTATCTATCTATCTAACTAATATACAATATCTATCCATCCATCTATTATCTATCTATCTATCTATCTATCTATCTATCTATCTATCTATCTATCGTATATACAATATCTATCTATCTATCTATCTATCTATCTATCTATCTATCTATCTATCTATCATCTTTCTATACATCATCTATCTCTATCTATCTATCTATCTATCTATCTATCTATCTATCTATCTATCTATCTATCATCTATCTTCCTACAGACCTATCTACCATCTCTTTTTCTATATAAGGTTTTTGAGAAGCTGCTTGCTTTCCTGAATGTTACTCCATTTCTTTATTCCCACTTACAATGGAAGCATCCAGAAGCTTTGTTTCCTTAACATCAGTTTATGCTGTCTGTGTTTTTTAATTTTACTCATTCAAATGCAATTAAGGAGCATTTCATTGTAACTTTATTTTGCTTTTGATATTTGTTCTGATGAGTGCTTTCTATATAAGATCATAGTAAGGTCACTAAGATAATGATGTGGTAATGGTTGAAATCATACAATCCTTAAAAACAAGGTTCTGATGCTTTCAAGGATGTGCAAGGAGATTCATTCCAAGCAGTTCTTAGACATTTAAAACTTTTATTTGTTTAATGAATATTCATTCCCAGATCACATATGCAAAACCACCATGATGAATAAGAGTTTTCACAATAAATATATCAGCCCCTCTTTTTGTATTTGCCCGTGTGTGATCCTGCACACACGTGTGCATTGGATGTTAGTGTTGGAAGGAAATCGACAGACAGAGGAGTATGAAGCACCGTCTCAGTTCACCCAACAAGAATGATAAGAACTCAGCAGCTCAGCACACAGATTTTGGCTTCACACTAAGTCCTCTTTGTTTGGCCCATGTCTGCAGGGAGCAGTCAACAGTTACTATTCTCCATTTAAAGATAGTTTTGGTTTGGAAAATTTCAGGCATGTACACTATTAGAAATTTGGATCTAAGGGAATCTCATGCAGCCATAAGTGGGATTCACAGTTTTTAAAGTCAACAGCCAAGATTTTCAAGTGAGATATATGTAAGATCAAATCCTAGTTCTGGCTGCGTGGTGACCTTGACCAAATTGCTATTCTTTGATCTTTAATTTGGGACTTTTGTTTTTTTCCATCTGAAAAATGGGGTTAATTGGACCATCCACCATGTTTATATAAACACAAGGCCAGATACTGAATATGATATCCCCATCAGCATCTCTTGAATGGCAGAAAGACCTCACATACACAGGGACTCAGCTCTGTCCCCATACTCTAGCTTCTTAGAACAGGATTGTTTTCTGTGCGTGTCACTAACTAGGAGCACCTGGAAGGCAGGGTGTGTACTTTTTGCTTACTTCCATTTGCTTGGCACATAGTATATATTCAATAAATATTTATGAGCTAACAAGGGAGCAATCAGATAAGATTTCACAGAAGCATATTTAAATAAAAATGAGAGATATCAGTGTGTAGGAAAGGCATACTAAGAAATATGTCTCAGAGGCATCCGAGTCTCAAAGGAGCTCATAAGTTAGATGAGATCTTACAGAGGTGAGGGGATGAGGTTGGAAGGGAGGTTGGTCTAGTCCATAGATTCTGATGTCTCAGTAGACTTGAATAACACTGCTACTGAGGTTCTTGAAGCCAAGATCTCTGTGGTCTGATTTCATCAGCACTTAAAATGCATAATCCGGAAGCACTTGAATATGTTTATATTGCTAAAGAGTGCTGTAAGTTGGGCTGTGCCTCTCCCAAAGTTGTGTCTTAGCACCTAGTGTTTGTGAATGTGACTGTGATGGCTAATCAAGGTTGTCAACTTGACACATCTTGCTTCAAGAACTATGCTCATCAAATTGGCCTATGGGTAAATCTGTGGGACATTTTCTTTATTGCTAATTGATATAAAAGGACACAGGCCACTGTGGGCAGCATCATCTCCAGACAGGCTGGCCTGGGATATATATGAAATGTAGCAGAGAAGCCAGGGCACGCAAGCTTGTAAGCAGTGTTTCCCCATGCCTTCTGCTCCAATTTCTGTCCCCAGCTTCCTACCTTGAGCTCCTACTCTGACTTCCATCACTCCCCTAAACTTTGAGATGACATAAATATTTACTTCATAAGGTGCTTTGGTAATTGTGAGAGTAACAGAAAAGTAACCAATGCAGTGACCTTAGAACAGAGTCTTCGAAGTTGAGAAGGGTTATGATGATATCGTTAGAATGGGGCCTCATATCTAGTGTGAAGGATGCCCTCCCATAAAGAGGGACATTGAAGTGCAGACACAAACATAGGTGGAAAAATAATGTAAAAAGTTAAAATTAAAGCATGAACAAGATAGTAGAGTGCAGCCAAGGGTATCTGGGATTCCTCGCCACCTCTAGGAGGTAGAAAGAGACTTGGAGGGCGCCTCCTCTGCAGCTTCAGGGTGGCATGTCCTTGTCATCACCTTGAGTTTTGACTCATCCTCCACAGCTAAGAAGGAATTGTGTTAAGCCACCCTATTTGTGGTCTTTGTTCCAACATCCTAGGAAGGAAGGGATATACAGGGGAAAACCTTTCCAGTTTGTATCGCTAACCCAGTGTAAAGTCTGGCCTCCTTTCCCTATTGAATATTCTCAAATTCAAAATTAAGAAAGTCTGCTTTGGAAATGTCCAATATCTAGAGCCTGGACAGATGTTGTAAGAATGTAGAAGTTCGTGAACAAAGGGCAATCTTAGATACATGGCATGGGCCCATTGCCCAAGGGAAAAGCAGACACAGACCCCTTTAGGTCTTTGTAGGGTCTATGAGATATCGTGAACTTGGTGAAGCAGGCATGGATGCTGTGCTCAGATGAGTGAGCTGTCAACTGGGTTTGTGCTGGTCATCTGGGGAATGTATTAGACAGCTCAGAAGCAGGGTTGGGCTGGGAAGCGCTGCAAGGGGCCTTGGAGACCATCCAGGGCCATTTGCCTTATTGTTCAGGCACCTCCGTTGTTTCTGCCTAGAAGCAACCAGAAGTAACTTTACTGAAAGGACTCAGAAGATGCAGGTGTGCTTAGACAGGTTCTGACTGGTTAGGGGATGCGGATAGTGAAAAGAGATGACTTGAAAATGACTCACAAGTAACAAGCACAGCCTAGCATAGATGAATCTATCCATTTTTCCTAAGATAAACAGCTAGAGGTTAGAGATATGAATGTCTTTTGGGCGGGGGTGGAGAAACAGATTTTGCGATATTCTCCTTCCAGCTAACTCCCCCGTTGAAGCAGATTGGTGGTATTATCACCTGTCTGTGGAGTACTCCTCCGCTTCATGAATTTTCTCTTGAGTCAGGGACTGTCTGGGTAGCACCTAGAAAGATATAGGTATGGAGTGAAAGAGACCAGGGTCTGTCAAAAGATGGCTCTGCCATTGAATACTGCTCAGCCTTGGATACTGAGGAGCTCCCAATTTTTCCAACTCTCAGATCACAATGTGGGTCCAGAAAAATAAGGAACAGAAGTGGACCCCATCTTTCCCACTCTTCTTAGCATTTCAGTTTGTCTCTACAGCAGCTGAAGAAGCCTGTCTGTCTCTGTTATGGGTTGAGCATGTCCCTCAGATTCATATTCTGAAGTGCTTGTCCTCAGAAGGTGACTTTACGTGGACATAGAACCAATGTAGATGTGATTAGTCAAGACAGTCTCATTAATGAGGGTTCCGAATGCAGTCTGACTGATGCCTTTGTAGAAAAGGGGATTTGGACATTATATTCAAGGAAAATGAAAGCCACAGGGAGATCAGGTGTAGCTTATGGGGACAGTTATCCAAACCTAGCAAACTCTGGAAGCTAGAGGCCACACATGGGACAGACTCTTACAGTTTCCAGGAGAATTCAGCTCTGCCAACACCATACCCCAGATTTCAGCAACCGGAGCTCTGTGTTAGGAATGAGTTTCTGTGGTTGAAGCTATTGATTCGGTAGTACTCTGTGATAACAATCTGCACTATTTAATAGGAAATATACGGTGGGAGGAGCCATTGAGAGGGCTGACAGATTGGGAAGGAGATCTTGGGAGTAGATCCTCTACAGTGGGGCTAAAGCAGAGAACTGGGATGACTGACTTATTTCCCACCTCTTCCATAGATGTGGCAAACTGCCCTAAACTATTTTATTTAGTCAAATGTCCCCTCTAGTTGCATTCTGGAGGAATCCAGAAGGACGGGAGGGATGGGGGGGGGAAGATCCAAGGGCAAAGATACCGGGTCACACGCAACCCAGACAAGCCACGACAATCAGCTCCTTTTAAATGTAATCAAAGACTTGAAGAGGAAGCTGCTGACTTTAATCCCCTAAGGGAAGATGCATTAGGATTACAAGCATATCAGTTATGCTAAAAATAAAAGTGAGCTTGTGAAGGAAAGATAAATAAGCAAACCAGCCAAGCTGTTTCTAGAAGACTTTCTTCCCTGGAAATCTTCCTTCCTCATTTTGGGCTTGACATTCCAGAACCTTTTATCTGGGGCCTTTTCTGGTTTTCCCCTCCTCCCTCTTTGATTTGTTTCCTACTGTTGTTCTAAGTAGCTCCCTCTCTTAGATGACTACTTGACTTGGCATGGTTGCAGTCAAGGAAGGGCCACTTGTGACACCCACAGTCTTCTGTCTTGTATGGTATGATCCACTTATGAAATCTTCAAAACTCCATGCTTAAAACCTGAAGCTCTTTATACAGTCAGGGGAGGAAGTGCCTTTTGGGTTGTAGACATACTTTTATTTGGCTTAAAGTTTAGGTAGTTGCCCACATTTGAAAACAGCAACACATATAGGTATACTTGTGTGTATCTACCCATCTGAAGCTCATCTCCATTGTCCCCTGCTCAGCCTGTGCTGAGCCCACCCACATGTCCCACCCACAGCTCTGAGGCTATAACCATTTACAAAGCACTGGGGCTTGTATCCAGCTTTTGCAATTGGGCTTTGTAGCCCAGTTCCTTGTCTAGTTGACCCCTCTGATCATTTCCCAGACTTGAGAGTTACAATTCACAGCCACCTCCTCTGACCCAGTGGTCCCTTGGTATCTCACTGATCGTTTCCAGTTCTTTAGGGCCTGCTTCTCACACCAGCGTAATTCCTATCACCACGTTCACCAGGCCCAATACTACGAGATTTAGTTAAACTTGGAGTTATTAAGAAGACTTACCTAAACTGGTATTTTTCTACTAGTGTCTGTCCCAAAGCCCAGAATACCACAGAGAGAACTAACTAAACACAAAATCCCCAAAGAGGCATTTAATTAAAAAGACATTAATAATTAGTGTGTGCCAACCATTACTGGGCTGGCTGGCTATTCTTTGTTGTCAACTTGACTACATCTGGAACTAACTGAAACCCAATGGCTGGGAACACCTGTGAGAGATTGTTTTCTTAATTAAATAATTTGATGTGGGGAGACCCACCATTAAATCCAGAATTTTGGACATGGGAAGATATACCTTAATTTGAGCCACACTTTCTGATGGCAACCTGTTTAAAAGCCATGGAAGAAGGAAGCTTGCTCTTTTTGCCCCCTTGCTCTTGATGATGAGTCTTTGGAATTCTAGCATATACTGAAAACCAGCTGAGACATCCAGCCTTGGGGACTGAACAACTACTAGATTCTTGGACTTTCTTTTAGAAGCTAGCCATTGTTAAACTAGCTGGACCACACTCATAAACTACTCTAATAAGTTCCCTATATATATATCATCTATATAAAAAGTTATATGCAACTATAGATATCTATTTATCTATCTATATTTATAGAGATAGATTATAGATAGAATGAACCTATCAATCAGTTCTGTTCTTCTAAAGAAACCTGATTAAGACTTACCTGAAGTCTTGACTTGACTGAAGTAATTTGAGTTTAAGAAAAATTAGAAGTAACCAAATCTATTCCCAGCAGGCATCCACCATCAACTGAAAGTAGGTGGAAAAGAAAGTGACAGACGATTCTTCCCAGAAATGCAGCCTGTCTTTTCTTAACCTGAATCTTATGCCCTTCTGGCCAATAAACACACAAAAGATGGGACCTTATCCTTGGAAGCCAGGGAGGACACAAGCAGAGGAAACAGGACTACAGAGCCACAGAGGACATCATTATTTAGAACAAAAAATGGTCATTAAGAAGTGGGCATGCTCAGCCCTAAATAAGACATTTATACCATGCCCTCTAAGACTCAGGAACTATTGGGGAATAGGAGCAGAAAGGATGTAAGAGTTGGGAGGTAGGGAGAAGGTCTGCTAAAAGTCATCTAGGCAAGGCACAGCTATGCAACGAGGAATTCACAGTAGCTATAATGGCTGCTGAGTTTGCAGAAGAATGGCCTGTCAATACTCAAGCATGGGCATGAGTCAAGAGGTTCAGGGGACCTCACCTGCCTTGGCAGATGATTGCTATTGATGGATTAAGAGACAAGAGCAATCATGTCTTTAGTTGTGATCCTACTGGTAACCATTGCTAGGCCCCAGCAGAAGGATTCAATCTAATGGTCAAACAAATAGTCTTGATTACACACAGTAAGTAGGTCATAAAAACAAACCCAAAGACATGATTCTGGGTCAGGGACTGGTAGGATGGGGGTGGGATAGACGTTTGATATGAATGGGAGAGAGATAGTGCAGCAGCGGACAGAATCATCATACATGTATACAAAATTGTCAAATAACAAAATACATTATAAGGAATGTCTCATGTCCCCATGGGTTGCTGAGAGTGTGTTCGCTGCATGTGAGCCTTGTCACTCTCTCAGGGGCTTCCATGGAGCAATCACACCTGATGGCTTCAGTTCTTCCTTGGGTGTAGAGTCACTGTTAACCACTTCCTTGTATGGACCTTGTGGTTCTTCTGCTCCACAAAAGGGCAGTGTTGGAAATAGATTTTCCATGTTTCCTGTCTTTTTAATTCAATGTGAAGATCCAGGTCACATCACTATTCAGTAAAAGTTGATGATGACAGGCTGCCCTGTCCATGCGTGATACCACAAGTGAAAATCTTGTTGTTGCCAACTTTGAAATGCTAGTAAAACTTCCTTTGTTTTATGGCACCAACTCCTGTCCAACTCTGGCACTGGAGACCTAGCCTATGAAATGTAACATGAAATGTAATAGAGAGAGCTATTCACTTAGTGATTAATGTTAGAAAAGCATCTACTGTCAGCTAAAAGAAGTAATAAATGTGGGTCGTCAGGTTTTCTAGTCAAGCAATAACACAATGTCACAGGTTTGACACACACAGCCCTTTTTATAAAACATTACTAATATCCACTCACTGTAAGCATGAGCTAGGGTCTTTATCACCACACACAGTTTCTAGATTGATGTCAACAATTAAAATGTTATGGGAGATAATTTGAAGATAGGGATGAGGAAGCAGAGATGGGAAGAGTCATAAAGAATATGTTGGAACTCCAGCAACACAGGGCTGGAAAGGAATGAGGGTCCAGTGTGGCAAATCCTCTCATATCCCCAGAGAGCTTGGAAATCCACTAAAACTTATTTATTTCGAACATACACACACATTCACACACACACACACACACACACACACACACACACACACATTCAAACGGACACACACAGAGACACATAGACGCACACACAGACACACAGATGTACACGCAAACATTTTTCTTTTTTAAGGAATTTTTATTAGATATTTTCTTCATTTACATTTCAATTGCTATCCCCAAAGTCCCTTATTCCCTCCCCCAACCCTGCTCTCCAACCCACCCACTCCCACTTCCTGGCCCTGGCATTCCCCTGTACTGAGGCATATGATTTTTGAAATACCAAGGGCCTCTCCTCCCATTGATGGCCGACTAGGCCATCCTCTGCTACATATGCAACTAGACACACAGCTCTGGGAAGTACTGGTTAGTTCATATTGTTGTTCCTCCTTTAAAGGGGCTACAGACCCCTTTAGCTCCTTGGGTACTTTCTCTAGTTCCTTCATTAGGGGCTATGTGTTCCATAATTACAGAGACAAAGTTCGGAGGTGAGACGGAAGGAAAGACCATTCAGAGACTGCCCCACCCAGGGACCCATCCCAAATACAACCACCAAACATGCAGACATTTACACAGAGAGAGACACAGAATCATATAGATACACAGACAGACAGACATACTACAGACACAGACAGACACAGAGAGAGAGAAAGGGAGAGAGAGAGAGAGAGAGAGAGAGAGAAATTAGGGAGGACCTTGATCACAGAGGTGAACACCTATTCAAGAAAAAACTAGAAGTCAGTGATATCCTCAGCCAGGCAAAACCAGTCCAAGTGTGTGATTCCATCAAAACTCGGAGTAGCAGCAAAATGGGATGAAAAGCCCAGGAAGTGCCTTGTGAGTTAGCCCTGGCTTAGTTCCTGCATGTGAAGCCAAGAGGAAAAAAGACATTTTCAGGATGACATCTTCTTTTTGAAACACTGCGATAGGTTTTCCTGGAGAGAATAACTCTATAGCTCATCTTGCCTAGATGTCTGCGGTAAGCCCTGCATCGTGCTGACAGCGTATCTCTCAGCATCAGCATATTGTTAGCAGATTAGACTTTGGTGGTCTTAAAAAAAGCATTGTCAATGAGAAGGGTGTTGTTCAACCTTATAGTGCTTTATAGCGTATACTAACTCTGAAGACACGGATGGTCTCTCTGGAATGGGTCCCAGGCAGTGGAATTATAGATGTGTATTTTTAATTCAAATTCTGAGATAATGGCTTCAGGGAAGCTGACAATGTAGAAATAAGCTGCTAAAAATGTACAGTCTAAAAACAGACACATGCTCTCTTTGTCCCCTTTGTCCTGGCACACGTAACCTAGAATCTGGACCCTGAATTTATAGCTCATTTGCATATGCAGCACCAGTTGGCAGCATTTTGAAGACTTCAGCAGTTCTCTACACATCGCTGAAGTTGGGGCTGCCATCAAAGCCCGGCTTCAGCATGGTTTGTTTCTCCTGCCATTTCCAAACGAAGTCATGGGCTTGGGACCTCTTCCAAGAAGGTCCAGAAAGGAACTTTATTTTTACCCCTTTTCTTGTCTCATCTCCTGTATCATTCAATGTCTCTAAAATGATAACTAGGCCTCATGTTTAGTCAATCCCAGAATGCTGAGCCGTGATCTGGGCCACACTTGGGAAACCATGTAAGGAAGAGCATGGGTTTCAGTGACTCCGGTGCTGATTCCCAACCGTTCTAATGCTGTGACCTGTTAACAGCTCCTCAAGTTGTGGTGAACCGCTAACTATAAAGCTACTTTTATTCCTACGTCATAACTGTAATTTTACTACTGTTCTGAATTGCACCATTAATATCTGATTTGCAAGATATGTGACTCCTGTAGAAAGGACCGTTGACCCCCAAAGGGGTCATGAGCCACAGGATCACGACTCTAGAAGGATTTGGCTTCTGTTAGTGTCACACAGTGATATTCGACAGGAAGTAAGCACAGGCTGGAGGCAAGGAGGGGAGCATGCCACACAAGTTCTGGGTTCCAGAAGCTTCTAGTGTTTTCCAGGTTAAGTCTCTGGGCTGAGGAGGTATTTTTATTTTTTTATTTTCCATCTTCCTTCTGTTTCACCTTCAAAGTCGCTCCCTTGTTGCTTCCCAACATGCATCTGTGAACTGATACACAAAATTTACTTTTTGGCCTTGCATTTTAGGAATGAGTGACTTCTTAACAGTAAGGATGGTTTACTGACGATAGTACTCCAAGCCCCAAGGCAGAGACGAGAGCTGGCAGGGGGTGATGAGGAGGTGGGATGATTTGTTTTTTATTTTTATTTTTATTTATTTTTTACTTTAAGGTTACTTTTTCTATGTGAAGGCTCACATCTGAAAGCTGACAAATGGAAGACAGGGAAAACCTCTCACCCAATTCCGTTTGCAAAGTCACCCACTCTGTCTATGGAGCTATCCGACGGTTTTCTGCTCTATCGGTGCGTACGTATTTTATACATGTACCAGTGCTTCATTTCATGAAAAGTTAGTCCAAGGCACCAAGAAAGCCACCTGAAACAGGAGGAACTTGTCTATGTAAGTGGACACTTCAGGATGGGACTCTTACTTCCAGGCAAAGGTTCTATTTTTTGCTTCTCAATGGTAGTTTACACTTTGAAAATCAGTAAATATGAAGTCTAAAGTCAATCTCAGACTGGATAGGGGATATTCACTGCTGACAAGTCAGAGTCTAGATAACTCTCTTGTAGTCTGGGGTTTTTATACTGATGAGCTATGATGGTGATCAAGGAACCTCTTTAGTCTGCCACCATATTAAGTTCCAAGGGTTGGGTGGTAAAATCATAAATGGGTCTGGAGGATCCAACCAATTAAAAGACTTGGGAGAATTATGATCATCTTTTCTGCTAATATGGTCTGTCCTCGGGGCCTCTTGCTAGAATGCAGTTGAAGATTTAATGGGAAAAGGATGGAAATTAGGCTGTATTTTGAGTGACCTGCAATGTGTAGCTCCTTTCTTATTCTTAAGCCTCACCCTGACTACCAAGGTCTCAAGCCCAACCCACCTCAAGGAATTCTGTTTTCAGATCTTCAAGTCAGATCTGAGAACTCTACCTGTGGGTGTCTCTTCCCCCATTAAAGGGTAATTCCTATCTCAGTTGACCTCAGAAAGCACTTGGCGAAGCCCGGCTTTCATGGCCGGAGTTGTATTTTTCCCCCCCTTGTAAATAGAATCAAGGAAATAATCAAAGAGGAAAATAGGGTAAAGAGGAGGAAGAAGAGGGGGTGGGGGGTAGGGTGGCATACCTGTGGGAAGGCTCCTATCTGTTAGATTGGAAGGTGGATCTCTCACACAGTCTATACTTCAGATGAGATTGTCCCGGTTGAGCAGGCGTTCTCCTTTCCCTGTTTTTGTCTTAGTAGCTGTAGTGTTCATTAGGTGACATGATGGTTCTCAAAATGTCTCCCTAAGCTTTGGTCCCAGACATCACAGCTTCAGCTTGTAGGAGGGAAGCCAGTGGGACATTCCATAATACTCTCATCCATAGTACACTCAAGGGCTCAGAATAGGCTGATTTTTGTCTCTAGACTTATACTTAGTTTCAGACATATTACATACAAATGCTCCAAGGGAAATATGCCCAGATTTTCGACACAGGTCTGACCTCTGTTTAGACTATTAGTGGCGGTGATTTGGAATCCACTTGGCCTTGACTGATGAATAAGTAATGCCTGTCTCCATTTCCTAGGAAACAGGGCTCGCAGTGTCAGCTTGGGCTCCTCCAAGAGGCTTCCCTAGGCACATTTTCCTGGCGCTAGTGACTATATTGCTGCTGTGTGGGGCTGCTTTGGGGACACTGGGAACAAAGGATTGGATGTCCATTGAGTGTGAGGTGAGGACAGATGGAGACGGTTTCAGGTGATAGATTTCAGCAGTTGTCAGTCTTGCTAGGTGTACGTGATCCTTGTTTAGACAGCCGAAGGTGAAGGAAGACATGGCAGGCCCTAGCTTGCTGCACACAGCGAGGGAGAGGCCTGGGCTGCATTCTTTGACACTTTGTGCCCCCTTGTGTTCAGACAGTCGCTTTCCTTCAGTGCATCTTTGACCACACACAAACACCGGAGGCACAGAAGGAAGGATGAAGTTCTCCATAATTGTGCACCTGCCACTGCTAATGTAGGAAGTGAAAACAACAAAAAAAAATGCATCCCATCCCACACAGCACAGAAATGCTAGCAAAAAAAACAAAAAAAACCCCAAAAAAACAAACCAAACCTTTCAAAAATGCCACGAAATGCTTTTCAGCCCACACCCTTATGCAGACCCCACGTCCGAGCACCTAGAAGGCAGGACAACACACTCACAGTTTTGCAAGCTCTGCTGCTCAGGGTGCAGGGGAGATTTAGTCCCTGACCCTCAGTGTCCAGACCCTCCAGTGTATGCACAGTGTGTAACTCTCCCAGCGTTACTTTGAAGGAATAGTGAAATTATATTTTTCGTACTAGTAAAAAGGTGGTCCAGCTTACATTATAGACTGAATCATGTCTCTTTGGGTGTTGAAATCCCAGTGCCCTAACCTCAGAATGAGACTGTGTTTGGAAATAAGGTTTCTAATCTGATAAGTTATGGTAAAAATCATTGAGGAGAGTTCTAGTTTAGTGGGAGAAAAGTAGACACAGACATCTACACAGGGTCAGTGCCCAATGAGGTGGGTATTGGAGCCTATGACATAGAACAGAACCCAAAACAGGATTCCTGAATCCATCTTTGCTGTGATTCCCAGCTAGTTACATCTCTAGGAAGCAGGGACGCTGACACTGTTTGGATTTTAAACACCACGAAACCCTCTTTACCTCTCCTGTGCGCAGTTAAGACCAACTCAGCAGCACCAACTTGTGGCTGTCTGTCCCTCTGCTCTGCTGGTTGCTCCCAACAGGGCCTTTGGCACACTTTGGCTGTGTGTTCTGTGTGTTAACCATCTGAAACTTTCTTACATACGATAATGCCTACTTTATCATATCTTGTGGATTCTGCAACTTCATGAGTTGAAGCGAGGCTTGGCTGCTTCTTTTCTTTTCCCTTTCTTTCTCTCTCTCTCTCTCTCTCTCTCTCTCTCTCTCTCTCTCTTCCTTCCTTCCTTCCTTCCTTCCTTCCTTCCTTCCTTCCTTCCTTCCTTCCTTTTCATTCTTTTCTCTTGGCATTTACCAATAAGTCAGGGAATGTTCACATGAGTGCTGTTTTTGCTCTTCTCCCTGCATTGATAACGCCAGTGAATGGTTTTAGCGGGCAGAAGGACTGGTGTAGAGGGACCAAAAACCTCCTTTCTTGCCTGACAGCAAGATGGAGAAAGATGTCAGGTGGAGCTATGGACTGACGCACTTGAGTTTCTGCATAATGGGGGGAAGGGCAGGATAGCCAGGTAGAAATGAGGTCTTAACAGTAGAACTCACCAAAATTCAGCCCAAGTGGTTCTTGATTCAAGGAGATACTGCAAAGGCCTTACCTCTTAGCTAGAAGAAAAACTTTCAAGTTAAAAAAAAAAGCGTTTAAAAACAGCAACACAAACCTTTCTTGATTAACACAGAAATTTGCTTGATTAACTCTGACTCTTGGATTCTCAAGGTTCAGAGGTGGGCGCTATAAAGAATCCTTGCTTTTACTGCCTGGGCAAGTGTCTCCGTTTGCAAGAGTGTAACAGTGAAGAGGCTCCTTAGAGTCAAAGCTTCCCATTACTTATTTAATCCCCAAATACAATCTGTGTGCCTGTGTGTGTGTATGTGTGTGTGAGTGTGTGAGTGTGTACGCACTCCTGTACTTAAGACAGAAAAAGAGAAGGAAGAGAGAGGGGAAAGAAGGAAGAGAGAGAGAGAGAGAGAGAGAGAGAGAGAAAGAGACAGAGAATGAGACAGAGCCCTTAGTTATTACACACTGCAAGCAAATATTATTAAGATAACAACTATATGATTATTTTTACTGTTTAAATTTTCTATCAGTGTGTCTAGGATGGCCACACCCAGGTTTTTATTTAGTTGCTAAGGATTCAAATTGGAGTCCTCACTATTCAGCAGTCCTCTGCCCCCAGGATCACCTATTTCAAGAATGGGGGGGTGGTGGTCTGTATCAGGTACTCTGGTTCATGAGCTGTTTGAAAAGAGGCAGTATTAGACTGACTGTACATTTTAGAATTGCATGATAGAGAATGCATGCTTATTTTTCTCCATGATTCAAAACTCATTGCCTGTGTGCCATACAATGGACCTGCATCCCAGATATCACTAAGACCTGGTTTCTTTATTCACTTCCCAGCAGCACGCAATGGGCTCTCATTTCTCATGTGCTACTGAAGCCATGTTTTAAAGTACATTAACAAACTTGAATTCTAAAACAGCGTAGGATTTCCTAGCCAGGATTCTAGACCCTAGCCATTAACTGTTGTTCTTTATATCCTTTGCAAACATCCCTTCACACTGCAAATTCTGATTGCTCATCATTCCTTCAAATGTCTCAGACTTAACAGTTACCCTGGCTGCTTGGATCGACACTCTTGAGGCTTGATGCAAGAGGAGAAATGTACTTAACGTTCCTGTTAGTACTAAGCTGAAAGTGGCAGTGGGAAGAGGCAGGGAGATATTCAAGAACTCTAAACTAAGATCTGGAAGGCGAGCAGAGGAGCCCTGTGAAGATGACCAGTACGATGACCAGTATGAAGCACTGGCTGACTCCCTCTGCAAACAAAGGGAGTCCTCAAATGGCTTTTTTGATTCTGAGCAGGGTGGCTGCACTGTCACAGCTGACAGAAACCGAGAAACCTGAAAGGGGATTTGGTTTGAGGAAAAGGCTGGGGTTTGGTTTCAGGGGTACAGAGCTTGAGGTATTCCTGAGAAGCACTAACCCACCGAGAGCTGGGGTGTCCACATGAAGCTTGGGCTTCCCTCCCCTCCTGCTGCCCTGGTGGGAGGGGGACTGTGATGGCCAAAATATCACAAGCAGATTATGACACTCTGGCTAGAGAAGCAAGGGAAGGTTTTTTGCTGTACTTTTTTTTTTTTTTTGGTGGGTTTTTTGTTTTGTTTTGTTCTGTTTTTCTTTTCCTGTTTCCTCTTTGAAGGGTCCCCATCTGCGAAGGCACACTCTGAGACTTTTCAACTATAGAAGCATTCCTTTCTTCCTTTAAAAATCTTCCCTCCCTTCACCCTTGGAACCCAGAAAACTGGGGTAGACCCTTCAAGAAGGTAAGAGACTCTCTCTGAGTTCTTACAGACCTTAAATAAATGGGCAAATTCACTGTCCACCATTCACTTACTTTCCTGTTGGGAGTCTGACCGAATTTCTAGCTGGAAGTAAAGGTTCCTTGCCCTAAGGCACATGGCAGGGGTGGTGGCCGACTATACTTGAGGGAGTGGCGTGGGGAACTTGGAATCCTGAATAAATGACTAAATCTACATTTCCTCATGTCTAAAGAACAGTGACTTGACTAAAATCGACTGTCAACTTGATTATATTAAGAAACAATTCAGGGCATTTGTAAGACGTACCTCGGCGGAATTCGATGGTATGGGTATTTCCACAGAGCAGGTTTAGTTGAGAAGATAAGACCCACCCTGAATGTGGATATCACCACGAAGTTGTGAAGGTTCATAGAATTAATAATTCAATACAACATTGTCAATTTGATTCAATGTAGAGTCTCATGGGACAAAGGGATCCCAATGGAGAGATTCCCCATGGTCTTGTCTGGCAGTGACCATCTTGACTGATGATTGAGGTGGGTAGGACCATCCCACTGTTTGCATTCGACACTAGTCATGTGGCCTCGGGCTCTATATGAAGCTAGCTAAGCATGAACCTTCAAGAGCAAGCCGGTAAGCAGAATTTCTCCACGGTTATTGTATCTAGGTTCTGCTTTGAGTTCCTTCCCCAACTTCTCTCAGTGATGGATTGTGACCTAGAAACATAAGCCAAGCAAACCCTTTCTTTCCCAAGTTGCTTTTGGTCAGAGTGTTTTATCACAGCTGCAGAAATAAAATGTGGGCACTGGTGCCTCTCCTCTTGGCATCTTGGGCCAAGCCACTCCCTCCATCATGCCGTGCCAACCATGCTGCCTGCATTCTTCTGATCAGGAGGGCAAAAGAAACCATGCCCTTATTGGCCTGATATTTGGTCATAGTGATGAGAGAAGCAACTGATAACAGCAGAGAATCCAAAAGAAACACAGTTTCAAGTTACTCATGTTTAGAGGTTAATCCAAAACATGATGATGAAACCTGCAAATAAACAACAACAAAAACAACAACAACAAAACATGTGTCGAAAGAGAAAATACAGATAGAAGCATCTGCAATCAGCAAAACCTTTCGAAGACTATTGCCCACGCAAATAGGCATGAACAGTCACAAGGGACATCCACAAGAAGATTCCTATCAGTATTACTTAGGGTAAGCAAAAACAAAGTCAACTGAGAGTGTGTATTTGAGTAAAGAGATGTGGTATGTTCATTCAGAGGGACAACTGGACACCTTCTAAAAAGCAGCTGTAAATGGCCAATAGAAGAGGTGAGGTTCAAAAGACTTCCCATGGTTGTGTTATAGCTTCACAACATGGATCTCATTGTTTTGTTAGAACTCAGAAGAATGGTAATCTCCAAGACCCAGGACTCGGATGTCTAGGATTCTAGTGTTTTACTTGGAGAAATTTGTCCTAGAGGCTGGGCACAGCATGACATAATGAGAACTCTCTAAAAAAAAATGTTAGAATTGCTTTGTTTAGTTCCACATATGCCAAGATGAAGTCTTGAGAAATGTAGATAACTACACAAAAATATTTAGCCTACAAAAGTAAACACACACACACACACACACACACACACACATATACACACACACACACACAAACACAAATCAGGGTAAGACCAAAAGTCAGGCAACCATCTAGGCAGTACAGTCACAGAAATGAATGATGACAAACGACCCACAAGAAAACTCAAGGAAACGTAAGGTGTTCACTTCAAAACATGTGCAGCCCCACCCCCACCCCCAGACACACAAACACATACATGCACACACACACTTGGGGGAAGAGGGGACAGAGAGACAGAGAATGAGAGAGGGAGAGAGACAGAGAGACAGAGACAGAGAAAGACAGAGACAGAGGGCGGGAGAGAGGGGGAGGGAGAGAGGGAGGGATGGAGAGAGAAAGGAAGAGGGAAAGGGAAAGGAGAGACAGAGACAGAGGGTGGAGAGAAATAATAAAGAACGGAGTCATGAGGTGATGAAGGAGGCAGAGCCAAGACCCAAGAGAGCTGAGAGAAGAGTTCTAAGTCTGACTTCAAAGGCCTGAGACCCAGGAGGACCAATGGTGTAAAAATTCTGTCTGAAGCTGAATCCAAACATGTGAAACCCATCCACTTTCAGAGGATAACTTGTATTAATTAGTCCACTGACCAAGCCTAATCCTATATACCATTACAGCTAAATCCAAAATAATCTTTAAATATCCATCCAGCCACCCTCTGGTCCAGCCATATAGATACATAAGATTATCTCTATGATTATTGTCTAAACACAAATGAGCCAAAGCTCTGGGTGGGGTCACCGATGATTGGCAGTGGTGGATGCTGTGGCATAGAGTACTCAGAGAGGCTGGACAACATCTTCACATCACAGTGGAGTCAGAAATATTGTTTCAATCAGCTCAGAGATAAGCGATTGAGAAGGGGAGCATATTAACTATCGTGGTTAATGTTTAGATACTCAAAGGGCCAAAACAATCTTCCTTTGAAAGACAAACTGAGATACCACCTGGGGAGATGGCTCAGGAGATAAACGTGCTGGCTGTGAGGATTCAGGTACCCAGCATCCACATAAAAAGCTAGATGCGGCAGTGTGAGCATCCAACTCCAGCACAGGAACACAGAGAAAGTGGTTTCTGGGTGTTTACTGGCCAGCAAATGGGACCCACAGCAGAAAGCGTCTGTGAGAGGACATCTCAAATAATCAGTACAGTGGAGGGCATTCCAGGAAGACACCCAGCATCAACCTATAGCTTCCATAGACAGCTGCATGGTAAATAGGCACATGCCGCACATGGAAAATAAAGAAAGAAGGAAGGCAGAAAACAAAGAAACAAAACAAATGTACAAAGCTTATAAAGTGAGCCCAGAAACCAAAGGTGCAAGGTTGATGTAATCTCAGGATGCAGAGTCAGAGAAGAGGACCAGCTGCTTACTAGGTTCTGAAAAATAAGGATAAGGAAAGCAGGAAGGCCTGAAGAAGTATTTGCAGGCCTTGTTGGATTTTCAGAGAAGCATGTCTTCTGGAAGCTTGAGAGAGTGTGTAAATAAAGCAGATGGTAGCTCTGCCACAAGGAATCCACTGGGTGTTTCCCTAGACAATTGAAAAGAGGGGCTTAGGGACTGGAGAGGTGGCTCAGTGGTTAAGAGCACTGTCTGCTCTTCCAAAGGTCCTGAGTTCAAATCCCAGCAACCACATGATGGCTCACAACTATCTGTAAAGCTACAAGTGTACTCATATACATAAAATACATAAATAAATCTTTAAAAAATTTCAAGATTGTTAAAAAAGAGAGAGAGGAAGGAAGGAAGGAAGGAAGGAAGGAAGGAAGAAAGAAAGAAAGAAAGAAAGAAAGAGAAAGAAAGAGAGAGAGAAAGAAAGAGAGAGAGAGAAAGAAAGAAAGAAAGAAAGAAAGAAAGAAAGAAAGAAAGAAAGAAAGAAAGAAAGAAAGAAAGAAAGAAAGAGTGCTTGGGCAGTTTCTGGGTAGCTAATCAGCTGTGCCAGGGAATTGCCTGCCTCTGAGCAGAGGCAATGGGGGAGAAGTGAGGTTCCTTTCTCAACATCTTCTGCTATGTGAGGGGCCCCTACTTCCTAGAGAGAAGTGGGAGCCTCTCCCTCTCACATGTGCAGCCCCACTCCTCTCGCAATGCCTGAACTCAAGAGTAAGCCCTTTATGAACCAAGGTACAAATGTGGTTGGCTCAGCTGGTTATAGTCCACCTGCCTCAGAGTCATTGCCAGTATTTGCAGGCCTGTAGTGCTGAACAGTTTATTGGCCACTAGAATTGCTGCCCCAGTCCCTAGAAAATCCAGGGATAATTTTGGTATGTAGATAAACATCTTTATTCACTGCTCCATTTTTAATCAGGCCATTGGGGTCAATCTGGTGTATAGTCTATAGGTTATCTAAATCTCATTACACTTTTAGAGAGAAAATGTTATACCGTTAAATTAAAAATGTTTAATTAAAAATTTCTAGATTATTTTTGGGCCCAAGCTTGTCACTCATAAGACAGGACGAACCTTTTAAAGTTAAATTCCAGAAATTAATATTTCTGTTCTGGGAGCGTGAGAAACGTCAAGATGTCTCCATCATTCACGAGCACTGATGAACATGTAGGCACACATATACTCTGCCTGTATCCAAGCATGTCACTTGTGTCAAAAATTACATTTTCTCTTGCCTGTAAGTGCTACAGGTATTTCAGTTTGCGCTACTTTTAGACTTGTTACTCTTGGGAGAGTTAATTACAAACAATTTAATTAAGATCTCTTGCTCATTAATGTTCTAGTAGCTTAGCAAGTTTGGGTTAGCCCAGCAGGCTGCAGAAGTTTAATTTCACCAGGTACCCTCCCATTATCACATTCACTATTAGTACAGTGGAGTTCATTTCTTTATCCTTCCCTGCCTGGGGTCCTGACAACATTTAAATTATCATTAAAACTAAGAATTCGGGGAGACTCTTTTAGTTGCCACCTGCCCTGCGATGAGGGTTCATTCCATTTGGAGTCTTTCACATGCAAGCGCAACCATACATCACTACCATTCACATCGATAGGGGGAAACATTGTTTTGCTATTATTAAAAGTAGAGCAGTCGTGTGTGAGTTCCATTAACTTTGTGAAAAATTACAGATTTAAAAGACAGAGAAAAATAAACCAAACAGAAAACAAAACAAAACCCTATTTTGTAAGATCTGAAGCTCCAAAACTAAGTGTGTTAATTTTCACAGTCTCACAAAGTCTATCCACAGCAAAGGGAAACCAAGCAGTTAAGAAAACAGTTTCTTTCCATTTTTCCCCCCTTGGGACTTTATACATAAGCACAACTTATACAGAATCACAAACGTCACCAGTCACCAATATAGGCAGCTAGATTAGAATATAAGCCCCATACAAAAAAGTCAGATTTGTTTTAGAAACTTCCATACTCAAAATTGACCAACCTTTTCAGACACAAGTGCTTCAGAAACCAGGAATATTGAGATTTTTGGTTTAGATAGAAAAGAGAGATTACTTAGAGCTGATTTTTTTTTCCTTTCTAGATTTTGGCTGTGAATTTATGTTCTTCCTTGAGGGTGGTGTTTATTAGTAGTCGTTTGGCCAGCAGTCTGTCTGTCCTTATGCATGTGATGGGAATTGCTCCTGGTTAGAGAGAAGCAAAGAGTCAAGGTTTAATTTTCTTTTCCAGTTTGATAGTCATGAAAGGACGCCAAAGTGTCTCTTCTAAACACATAGTTGCCGACATCCTGAGACTTCTTAAAGCCATACATTATTGCATATTCATGAAGAATATGATAAACTTAAAATGCTTTTGTAAAATTAATGGAAAAGAGAAACAATACTTCTTTAATAATTTGACTGTTAAACTTATAACAGCAAAACAAACAAACAAACAAACAACAAAACAACAATTTACTGTAAGTTGATACAGGGGCACAGGAAGGCACAGCTCCATTCCAAATGAGAGTGTGGGGCTCTGGGTATGTAAGCCCCTGGTAGGTTTACAAGGTTTAGCAAATGAAAATATGTAACTTCCAGTTGGATTTGAATTTCATGTAAACAATGAGAGTTATTGAAGGATAGACTTATCCAGAGCAATACTTAAGACAATCTTACCTGGAAACAATGTTTAGTGTCTAAACTGAACTGGGCATGTGTATTTTACCATCTGACAACCATAGACCCTGGGAACCCAGAGTTGAATGTCTACCCACAGGGTACTTTGTAGCAGTTTGGCCACTAGAACCTAAATTGTCTTGGTCTTATTTTGTGATGTGGCACCTTAAATAATTGTCCTATTGGCAATCTGTTATTTCATCTGTGACTTCTTTTTTTTCTTCCAATTTTTGTTAGATATTTTCTTCATTTACATTTCACATGTTATCCTGAAAGTACCCTAAACCCTCTCCCATCTCCTGCCCTGCTCCCCTACCCACCCACTCCCACACATTGGCCCTGGAGTTCCCCTGTACTGGGGCATATAAAGTTTGCATGACCAAGGGGCCTCTCTTCCTAATAATGGCCAACTAGGCCATCTTCTTCTATATATGCAGCTAGAGACATGAGCTCTGGGGGTATTAGTTAGTTCATGTTGTTCTTCCACCTATAGGGTTGAATACCCCTTCAGCTCCTTGGGTACTTTCTCTAGCTCCTTCCTTGGGAATCCTGTGTTCCATTTTAGCTGACTGTGAGCATCCACTTCTGTGTTTGCCAGGCACTGGTATAGCCTCCCATGAAACAGCTATATAAGGGCCCTTTCAGCACTATTTTGCTGGCGTATGCAATAGTGTCTATGTTCTGTGACTTCTTAAAATGGAAAAAAAAAATTGTCTTTCCTTCTCAGGAGTCTCCTGTCTAAAGACAATAATTATTTATTTAGTTTCCACCCTATTGATTGGCACTACCCAAAGCCTAACTATAAAAACCACAGTTACTCTGTAAGCTGTGATGTTAACCTGGTATATCAGAACTGCTTCCTCACACTGTGACATAGATGACAAAATCATTTGATTTGTACTAAAACTTAGAGAGAATTACAACTGAAAAGAAGTGTAGTGTGTAGTTAGAATCGAGCTTTCATTGTAAAAAAGCACAAAACAAAAAATAAAAAAACTTTTAGCCCTCATAAAATCCATTTCTTTCTTTTAACCATCAAAAATAAAACCAGAGGGTGGCTACTTACCAATGAAAACGTGCAAATGTTTTCTAAAAAAGACAATGACTTTAGCAGCTGAGAAATGTGATGGAAATGGACCGTGGTTTGCTTCAGTGGCTGTAATTTTATAGCCCAAAGCTGTGTTTTCTGGCAAGAAAGAGGAGTGCCTGGCTGAGCAGTGTAAAAACATGTGATCCTCCACAGGATGCTGGGAAGGGAGTAGGGACTGGGGGATTCCCACTCTCTTTGAGGCCAGGCACTGAAAACTGAGACCATAGGTTGGGTTGTTGCTGTAGTTGTTGTAGTAGCTATTGTTGTTGCTGTTGTAGTTGTTTTATATCTTGCTTCTGAAGGAACAAAGAGTCTGTAAACACTACACTACTGTAATTTTTTTCCCCTCAGTATCCTGACAGTTTGTCTCCAAGAGATGTGACAGACAGACGGGCTAACTCATATATCTTTGCTGAAAGGGCAACTGTTGGTACCAGTGAAAGCTGGGTTTGCAGACACACTCCTCAGTGGATTGATTCTACCTACAGATCTGGGTGGTTGGGTTCCCTTGTGTTTTTTGTTTGTTTGTTTTGCTGCTGTTGTTGTTTTGTTTTCGTTTAGCTTTGTTTTTCCACTCAAGGAGAAAGACAGTCTGAAAATGAACCGCTAATTTTTATCTAGCCAGCGCTACCTAAGCACAGTACATTGAACCCCAAAACGGGGAGCCTCACACAATTTTGAAATCGAGAGATTTCTTGGAATTATATGTCAATTTCCTCCGAGAGATTGATACTGAAATATCTGTGAATGGATGGCCAGATATCAGGAAATTGCTTAACACTGATGCTGCAGTGAGTGAGGAAGCAGGAATGAAGGAAATTAAACCTAAATTGTTATCAACTGAAACTGGGTTTAAGTACGTGCGGGTTAGTGTGCTAGAAATGGTGCGTGCGTGCGTGTGCGTGCGTGTGTGTGTGTGTGTGTGTGTGTGTGTGTGTGTGTGTGTGTGTGTAGACTGGAATTACAGCAAAGGTCTCTGGGGAGAGTGGACTGGACTGGCAGGAACAGTTTCAAGGCGTGGCTTGTAAATGGAGAAGAGATGCAACCCCTGTCCTGAGAGTGGAGAAGTTTGGAGGAGGCAGCCACACATACAGTTCCTCTTGGCCGTTAACATGAAGGTAGTTCAAAGGTGAGATGGAGCGCTGCTTGGCTATCCTGTTTGCTACAGATCCCATAGCTGCATCACTTCCGGTTGGCCTCTAAATCCTATACACCTGAATTCTGTTGTCAGGCTTAGAGATCTGCTTCTTAGGATCTTGCCAAAGAAACTGGACAAATTAGCACCACGCCTGCCCAGTCTCCCCGTTGTTGGAGTAGGCAGGATACAATGTGCCCTACTTCCTCCCGGAGCTGGACACTGCCAAGCCCTTGGAGCACTAAGGGCACATTTGGTCAATATGGCCAGTATTTGCCAGGCCTGACTGTGCAAGGTGTGTGGAAAACAAGGGCTTCACTGACCCTGTCCTCTGGGGTGGGTGGGCAGGAGGAGGGGAGGGGGCAGGAAGAAACCTTTATGGTGACATGATTTTGGAGGAGATAAAGAAGGGGGTGGGCGGTGCCTACGATTTCGTGAAGTAAATCAAGCATACTTAAAAAGAAGAAAGAAAAAGAAAGAAAACATAGCCCTTTATAGTCACAAAAGAAAGCTTAGTTTGAAACCAGTCTCTCTGTCCTTTCTCTGCTGGGTAATCTAATTTGAATGCAAGGAAGTCTGGCAGTTGCAAATGCTAGCTGGCAAAAGAAACGCATTTTCATAGACTTCCTGGGATTCTTTGCCTCCCTCAAATATTTTGGATACAGAGAACATGGCACAGATTCTTCAGTCGGTGCTAACGATGAGGAGAACGGCATAATGGAGAGCGGGCCTCATCTAGAGAGAAGTCGTGCAGATGAACGCATCCTGCCCAAAATGGAGGCTGCTTCCAAGGCTGCCAGGCTGGCGACCACGAGCCGCGAAGACTGTGACATCCAAGTGTCGCGGCTCCAGTCAAAGTCGGAAGAGTCTGCCAATTGAAGACAATTAGCAAGCGCGACTTCTCAATTGTGTTGACAGATGAGGGAGAAAAATCAAATAGATGTGAGGGTTGTGTTTATCCTGCTGCAGTGTTTTGCAATATTATGTCTATTGATTTGCTTTTTCTTTCTGAGTTATTGGGTGGATGGCGCGCGGCTCTGCCTGTCAACCCGAGCGAGCTTGCTTTTGCAGCTGCTTGTCAAGTGAGAATTTCTACACAAATCACTGCAACCCGTCTCACAGGGGACATTAGGCCAAAGATACTATTATGATTTAATGGAAGGTGGGGGAGGGAGCTGTAGCATGTGGCTCAATTTTTTTTTTCTTTCTAGAACAATTGGTTATAGCTTGTGAATTCTGTAATGTGGTGCAGCCTGCTGTAATTGGTTTTGTAGGTTTCCAGGGTCCAGGAAGGTAGGCTGGGATGTGTGGCTGTCATTTGCTTTCATGGCTGACCTGCTCTGTAAAATGTGATATAAGTTTACATCACTTTATACTGGGTTGCAACATTGTCAAATTAAGGCACAATGTTCCCTTGTTGGAAACACAGACCAATACTTTACAGAAACCAGAGCCTCTTGGGCCGCTACAATTGTTCCAGAAATTCAGTTCTTTGCTTTTCACAGTCTTTCCATTGTATCTTCTTTATTTCCAGATGCCTTTGAGCCCAGCTTGGAAAGTCTTTCTAACTGTATCCATTCTCCCTTATGCAGCCACTCATCCTTCTATATTTTTTAACCTGAAATTTTAATGTGAAGCTGGCTCTAATATGGATCTATGGTAGGAGCCCTGGGTCTAATACAAAAGAAGCAGGTGCAGGATAAATCAGGGGTCTGTGAAAGAGTGAAAGTCCCAACATTGCACCACATACATTTGGGAAAGGGAATTTAACCAAAGGAATGATTACTCATGGGAAACAATATAGAAGGTGAGACAAGAGAAGAGGAAAAAGAGAGTGAGCTATGTATGGAAACTGCCAGGACTTGGGAACATCCCTCAGGTCATGATTCATATTTAGCTTCTTTCTTATGATACATCTTTATGACCCCACCAGTGCAAGAAGTCAGAATTACCCAATAGCTTTTACTCTCTATCTCTGACAATTGATTCATATAGGTCCATGCACACAGTCACACACGGAGACCATTTTGAGATAGAATCTTGTTGTGCAACCCTGGGTGACATCAACTCATTCCACATTTCAGGCTGGTCTTGAACTTGCCAACCTCCAGCTTTGCCACCTGAGTAACTTAGTTTACAGGAGCATGCCATCATGCCTAGTGTTATTAACTTATGTTTAAGCACCCCCCCCCCCGAGCAGTTATGTCGTCTCTCTGTTCTATATCCCTCCAAGCAATCTCAGAGTCGCGCTCTCCATGGGATGGGTGTTAAGCTGGGCTGAGAATCTCCAGAAGGCAGAAATCACATACATCTTGGCTAGGAACAAAATCCTGCACTCTGGGCATGTGTTCGTGTCTACAAATTTCTTCTTGGTATTACATTCTGAGGCCTCTGTCTCCAACTTGCTCGCTGGTAGGGAGTTCGGTACATTTAGAGAGATGCATAGCTTTCCTGCAAAGAACACAGGGACTGTTAAACAAACAGCAGGAAGACGGCTCAATTTTAAATAAAATTTACAGGCCCAGAATGAATGCCCTTCCCTAAATAACTAACTTACTACTAGGGAGTTTCTTAGGCACGAGGGATTAGAAATGCCGATTCTAAAGTTAATTACAATACATAAACATGTATTTAAAAAGATAAGTATTTGACATTATTTTGGAACTTGACTGAAAATTGCTTCCTAAGGACAAAATCTCCTTCTATAAGCTCTCAGATGACTTAATATACAGCAAAGAGGCATGCATCACACAGCACGGGGGCTTCCTCAGCCATGAATTCGGTACAAATACCAGCCTTTCCGACTCTTTGTTCCATCTCCCAATACAGCGTCTCCTCTCTCAGGAGTCCTCTTCTTTCGCTACCCCAAATGCCATCAATATCATCACAGGAGAGAATGTGCCCTGGTGGAGTTCCATTATTAAAAATTCTTATGCTTCTTCAGCTAAATCATCATGAGCAGATGCTCTTCTCTGCCTAGCCTCTGTACCAGCCAGTTCACAGAGCAGAATACCGGGGATCTTGGCTGCCTCAAAACTTGCCAAAGGCTGTTCACACAGATATCCATCCAGCATTGTGAATGGGCACTGGATGCTATAAAAATACAAATCGATTTCCACCACAAATCCCTGTCCTCAAAGCGTTGATTGATCATCTAGGTGTGATTGGCCATTCACCTGGAGACATGTCTAAGGGCATGCTTAAAACGGGTTGATATCTCAAGCACTCCCGTGGGTAAGAGGCTGTTTGATGGCAAGAATGGTCTCCTTAGAACTTACAGGGTTGAAAGCTTTCAGGGGCTGGCCACGTGTAATTCTGTTCTGCATATAGGTTCATCTCTGTTTTATAGACTATGAACACTAAAACCCAGCCAGTTAAATAACCACAAACCTAACCATTGGCAGACTCTACCTATGTTCAAAATTACCACTAACCTTTCAAGCTGGGCAGGATCTGCTCTATCTGTAAGCTAAGCACAGTGCCATCTACATTTGCAGGTGGTTGCATTAAATCAGGTATATTTTTCAGTAGCTCTGGGATGCTGCATGAATCCATCAAGATGCATATGTTGAAATCCTCATTTCCAATGCAGGGCCTTTGGGAGGTGAGTATGAGTGTGGAACTAGAAAAATGAGAGTGATGTCCTTATGAGAAGGAACGGTGAGTATATGTTACCTCTTCGCTCTCTGCCATGTACGGGCACTGTAAGAATCTGGCTGCCCACAGTCAGCAAGTAGTCAGCTCCAGATTCCACACTGCAACACTCTGGCCTTTAAATCTGTTCTCCCTAACATGGTTGTTATTTGGGTACAGTGGCACAAACTACCTCAGTGTCCCCAGCTCTAAGGTATCACTCTTCGTAAGTAGCATTGCTGTTTTACAGTTAACTTAAAATAGCTGTCAATCCACAAATTCGCAGTCTCATTCTTTTGGATATTAATATATTATTGAAAGAGACGATTTAGCTTGAAGACACCCATTCTCCTTAAATCAGGCATGAAAAGGAGTAGTTTACCAAAAGACAGGTGGGTTAAGTACTGAGCTCTTTACATCTGGCTCTCAGTAGCTTCTTTAGGACAGGATTCTTATATGTTTTGGGTTATTATTGAGGGCGAGCTGATTCCATGTGTATGTGGAGGTCAGAGGGTGATTTGTGGAATTGACTTTCTCCTCCCTTCACCTGGGTTCTAGGGCTCTAACTCTAGTTGGCCAAGCTTTCATAACAAGCTTGCTCAGCCATCTTGTCCTCCCTTGACTCAGTCTTCCTGATCTCTACACTTTGCCTATTGTATCCCTTTCCGAGCCTGCAAGGTCAATGGCAGTCTAGCATGTCCTGGACATTTAAATTCTCTATGCAAATGTTCCTTAGATATTTTGTTGACTCTCTTGAGTGCTTAGCAGTTTGAGCTGTTCTCTTATCCCACCAGGAATAATAAATAGACAATTAAAACTATGGCTGAAGGCTGTTGGACCCCAGGGTTCAGACAGAGTTGATTGTAAGAGAGTAGCATCCTCATATGAGCCACTAACACAAGAAAAAGGAAGGATGCTTTGGAGTTCATGCAACTCACACCTACACACTAGGCCACTGTATCTAACACTTAGCAGGAGCTTTAGAAGTTAGCTTTCTCTTTTTCTTATATGTAGAATTTCTATCAAATTGATAAGTTTACAAATAAAGATTAGGAATTCGTAGCAAGTATATCATGAGAAGAGATGTCAAAGCTATTCATGGATGAAATGTGTGCAGCTAGAAAGAAAGGATATGCAGAGAGATAAATAACAGTATCTGAAAGTATGATGTCCCCAAGAGATTGTTTCACTGTGAATTTTGTACTCTCCTCCCAGGATTTCCATCAGACCCACCATATACAATGCACTTACTACATGAAGACCACTTGAAGGAACTTCCTAGTAGCCTTATACAGACTATACTGCCTCTACTAAATCTCTAAATACAACACAAATTTACAGTAACCAGAAGACAGGTAACAAAAGCATATGTGATACTTTGGCGTGTATGAGAAAGATGAGGCATGACAAAACGCTAAGAAATAGTGTATGTCATCGAGACATTACGAGGTATTTCAGATAAGCAAAAGGTCAGCTTCCAATCAGTGCCATTTAGATGGCTGCTTGCTCTACCCCTGTGTCAAACTAACTGTGATCCCCACAGACACTTATAGTCAGTTTACGGATTAGTTAATTACTTATTTTATTGTTTGAGATAAGATCTCACTATGCATCTGGCCTGGAACTCACAGAGACTCTCTGTTCTGGTGGGTTTTACCTGCCAAACTCTCCACTCCCTATTTTGCAGATCCAGGTTTCTTCTGCTTAACATGTTTAACATGAGCAGCAGAAGCCAAATGATTTCAGTGCACTATTTTCTGAAGACTTCATAAATGAGGGATGAGTGCTACCAGCAAGATGAAGGATTATGTCCCCATCTTACATCTGACACATACTTTGCAAAGGGTCAATAGCCTAGTAAATGCCTGTGTTGGCTTCCTGGATCCTCAGTTGTTTCTGTGCAGCTAATAAGCCACAGACTCGCCAACCATTGAGGTCTGTCTCAGACTTATCTGGGAGGAGAACTTTATTGAGTTCTCTACCTCAGTCATAGTAAAAGGCTTCCATTTGTATCTGTTATTCTGTGTCCAACTCTTACTGGTCATCTTCATGTTATTTTAACTCTGTATTACTATATACCTTATCCCTGTTCAAATGTATGGTTTCTGATTCCTGATTGGCTCTCAGTGGACATAAGAAATGCTAAGTAAATAATGATGTTCAAAACAATTTATAAATTTAAAGCCAATACTGGCCTACAGTGATACTTTATACTGTTATAATAAATTTTAATATTGCTTCTTGTAATAGTCTATTGTATACTAACACTTAAATACCAGAGAGGAAAATGTATGAACTTAGATCTTTGTAATTTTAATTTTTACATGATTCAGACAAGTTCAAAATACATTTTTCTTTTAATTGTTACAAATTAACAATTTCTTAACAGGAAGCAGAGGGTTTTAGGATCACCAGCTTGCATCACATGGACCTAGTAACCTCTATGTGATTGGCCCTCCATAAATGAAGAATGTGTTGCAATTGTCAGTGGAATCTAAACCGGACCTTAATGTCATTAAGTAATTTTCAAGGACTAGACCTAAAGAAACAATTTGGTGATCCATTAGATGTAAATTTTATTGAAAAAAATATAGAAGAAAAATGAGTAGTTTTCATCTCCATCTTACAGCTTCATCTGAGAAATCAGCCATTTCAGAAAGCTAAGCATCACTGAACACAGTGAGGCTGCCACCATCCTTAGAACCTGGATAAAGACCACAGTCACTGCCTACAACTACGTTCAGAGTTCCTGGGCAGATTCACACATGACTGGGAACAATGTAGAGTGACTTTGCTTTGGAGGATGTGATGGTTTGTATATGCTTGGACCATGGAGTGGCACTATTAGGGGTGTGATCCTATTGGAGTAAGTGTGTCACTGTGGGCATGGGCTTTAAGACCCTCATCCTAGCTGCCTGGAAGCCAGTCTTCTGCTAGCAGCCTTCAGATAAAGATGTAGAACACTCAGCTCCTCCTGCACCATGCCTGTCTGGATGCTGCAATGTTCCCACCTTGATGATAATGGACTGGACCTCTGAACCTGTAAGCCAGCTCCAATTAAATGTTGTCCTTATTAGAGCTGCCTTGGTCATGATGTCTGTTCACAGAATCAAAACCCTAACTAAAACAAAGGATATTATGTGTATGGGATAAGGTGTCATGTGTGAGCTAATTTCCTTTAGCTGTGATGCTACTGACTACATAATTCTTTGGTTATTATATGAACCCCTTCTAATAAATTAGATGCAGTGATAGCAGGCTTCCCCCAGTTTTCACTTTCTTCACATTTTCAGTTCTATTTCAGGTAACTAGCATATTTTAGGTTGACCACCTGAAAATAAATTGTCTCTCCCTTTCTCTGTCTTTCTTTGTCTCTCTCTTTCTCTCTTACACACACACACACACACACACACACACACACACACACACACACACACACACGAAGTAACGTTACATTATCAAGAAGGAGTATGAGCCCTTTTCTTCTGTAAAGGGTCATATCATCTCTTCAGTTTTAAGCACTGCCTTTTCAGCTGTCACTGCCCATTGCTGTCACCCTGGTGCAAATGCGGTCACTTGTAAGAGTATGAAGACAGCCGAGTCCCAGTTGGACTTTATGATGGCCTGCAACCCATTGAGACCACAAGTCAAGATAAATCATTGCATTTTTGAATAGTGATGATATAAGAAACTGATATTTCTTCCTATTTTTCTATTTTGAATGGTGATTATATATTTCATTATCAGCAGAATTAGTTTGAAAATAATTTCTTCACATCTATTTGTACAAATAACTATTTCAGTTATTTTTTTAGCTTAGCCTTGTTGATACCTCTTATCCTTGTTACATGACTACTGGTGAATCCTGTTTCCTTTAGCTGGTGGATCCAGGGACCACATACAAAGCTGGTTACATAATCAGCTCTAGCTAGTGATATGTGGTGGAAATTTTCTGTAGTGAGTAAAAATGAACAAAAGCAGCCAGTGACAGTGACCTAAAACCTCCTTATACCTTGAGACAGCTGAGATTCTTATCCGTGGATTCTTATCCGTTTTCAACGTGTGAGAAAATATTCAAATGTTTATGGACTGAATTCCAAGCTTCTCATTCTAGGGAAATGGACACAGAGTTGTAAATAGCATATTACCTTTATTTAAAGATCCTATTAATATTTCTCAGTGTTTCAGCCTCTTTTGGAAAAATTATGAGGCAAAGACAGGAAAAGCTCTATAAACACCTCAGGACTCAAGACGCGCTTATAATTTGGGACCGATGATTTATTTAGTTCTGCGATCAAGATAGATATTATAATATGGTGCAAATTAGAATGAAGATACTAAATAATTTACGCTAATGCTCTCAGTTATAAAGATAACTGCCTCACTTTGCAACTGATATAAATTAAGGGAATATATTTAAATGTATATTTTAATCAATCAAGAAGGCTCGTCTGCCAGCCGGTGTTAGATGCTAATGTACGCGCTCAACGAAACGGTCTGTTTATTAACTAATTAAATGCCAGCTGACTGAGCTGCTGAATTCATGTAAGGGGCTGGTACTGTTCTGGCCATTGGGTACACTTCACAGTCGAAGTCCAGTGTTCAATTAACAATGATAACAGTTTGTTACCGACTGCTCTAAGATGCCGTTTATTCAAACTGCAACATCTATGATGACATTTAGAGAACAGGGTAGGAGAAGTTAAGACGGTGCACCAAAAAACAGCACTAGAGAGAGTCAGCTCATCAACTGAGACCCTGGGCTTCCTAATCTGCTGCCCAGCACATAGTAGGTTGCTCAGTGAGGACACAATGAAACGGAATGAAGCTGAATGTGCTTTTAAGTGCCTTGATGAGTGGGAAGAAAGGTGTCTTTTCAATCTCTGGGACTTCACAAAAAGCCCACATAAATACCCACCCGCATCAAAAGCTCCTGGAACATTAAAGTAAGGGAGGGGTGCAGGTAGGGATGGTGAATGCTCGCCGCAGTGAAAGCAGAACCAACAAATTAGGCTACATTAGCTGCTCAGGGAGCGCAAGGCATGAAAGAGAAGGCATTTGAATGGAAAGCTGAAGAATGAGCTGTGCTGGAAACACAATCAGGACCATTTCCTTACTAATCAAAATCTATTTGCTTCAGCTTTTATTATTATTTTTTCCTGTACAAGCATTTTTTTTTCTCATGCATCATGGGCATAGAAAATCAAATCAGACAGAAAAGGGGTGCCTCCTTGGATTCCCAGGGAGTTGCTGTCAAACTCACCTCTGGGATCCTTCTTCCTTTCCAATGAGCTTGTTTTATCTTCAGGAAAAGCTGAAGGTAATTCAAGCAGATTCCTGCAGGCTCCAATGATGCCTTTATTCAAGAAATAGCTCTATCCGAATTTCATCCAAATGAGTTTCCCTTTTTGAGATATGTTAGTTTTTGTGTCTTAAAGTTAAAAAAAAAATCCCTTCAAGAATGAGGGTGAGTTCATGAACTCAAAACAGTCATGTAAAAATGTGGTAGCACCTGAAATTGAAAAAAATTAAATATAATTCAAGACAAATTAGCTCATGACTGTGAACTTGAAATATCAGGTACTTTGTGAAACTCTCAATAGTAATAATTTTTGAGGTTTTTTTTTTTTCTTTATGTTTATTAAAGTTTGAGGATTTTATTCAGGTGCCACGAAAATTTCACAAAAAGGATCTCACCAAATTGGACAACACATTTAACCTCCCTTTCTCTGATGTACTCTAATTAAGGATGGAGAATTTAATGGTCTCTGTATCTCTTGGCTGTTTGCTTCTTTAAAGAGACCGCCTGGATGGGGCACGTCTTCAGAGTCCCATCCTCCCTACTTAACTGGGTTCAAAACGTATAATAATATGATCCTAGCCATAATGAGCTCACAAGCTGGCCATGCCTGCAGTGAATTCCTTAATTCTTTTTACACTTAGGCGAGATAGTGGCAATGGACCTGGGAGCACACTTTCTATAGTTTCAACGCAAGCATGACTTTGTCACCTGGCTCAGTCCTAGATTCCTGAAAGTCTCTGTGAATCCTCCAAAGAGCCCAAACTTCAGTGAGGATGACAGCCCTCAGATTCATATCTCTAGACAAATGATAGAGTGTGTCTCTCCCAAGCACGCATCAAAATTTAGGAGCATCATGGACTTCCCAGCAGAATAAATATCTCTGTTGTGCCACGTTGACAACAACGAGGAGCCTAATAATTATGTTGGCCAAAGAGCGATTCAAACAATGTTTCATGTGCTCTGCTAGTTCAAGGAGAGCCACCCTTCCTCTGGCCATTCAGAGAGATTGAGATCACGTGAGTTTTCTGGCTGCCTCACTATAGCATACCTGCCAGACACCCAGCTCTGCTGACGCACCTCCAATCGCTGAAGGCACTGTTTCCAAAGGTTAAAGACCATGACCAATTACCTCTTCCTGAGGAAGTGTCAGTGAAGAGAGATTGAGATCTTAACAGGTGTATTTCAACCTTAACCCATTCCCTTTCTACAATTTAAAACCCAAGCAAGGAAGAAAAGAACTGGCTGGTGGTTGTTAGGAAGCAGAGCCATGTGAACTTGATTTTCCTGACACTAAATCTGTAGTTTCTATATTACCTGCATTACCAGTTCAGTCTTGTCTCTTTGCACTGCCTGATTGTATCGTTGCCGTATTGAACACAATGTTGAGTGAATGTTCTTATCGCTATCATTGAATTAGATGCTTTGAATCTAACTATCTCATTTTGAGAGAAGGACATTACTCTCTTTGTGCTTTCACTTTAGGAAAACAGTGCATATTGAACAAGAGGTTCTATTTATAAAATGAAGGAAAATACCTCACAGATCTACTGTCACTTAAAAAATTGCAGTTGAAAGTTGAGAAAGTCCTTATAAACTTTGTCTGTAATCTCATTTTACAAACGCAGTGACTGAGGCCTAGGGGGTATGGAGGGTTTGCTTAAGGTTGTACCATCTTCTTAGCTGTTGAACATAGGTCCCCAGAGTCCCTGACCACCATGTGGATCCTTTGTTTCATTGTGCCTGGTCTCGTTTGTGTATACATAATATATCTGTTGCTATCTTAGTCACACAATTTGAAACACAAAATATTCACATAAATGAGGTCTGCTTTGAGCTGTATTTCTTTTCTCTAGAGTTGTATTTAAGATCAGCGTTTTATTTTGCCCCGAAATTAAAAGAACAAATGCACAATATTACATGATACCATTTCTAAAGTGCCATGAATCACTGGAAATGATACAGACGTGACAACATCCATATCGTCTATGCCAATTATTGCGCCTCTCTTATGGGATAATTAGGAGATGCTCGCCGAAATACGCTTTTCATTTTCATTCACTGGTAATGACCATGCTCTCCTTCAGCAAAGATTTATTTTCTCTCCACCTCTGCTTCATCTGAGCTAAGGATTTACTCGCAACTCATGCAAATGAAAGGTGTATATTCCAATGCAAGTGTGTGTGTGTGTGTGTGTGTGTGTGTGTGTGTGTGTGTGTGTTTGGGTAATTAAGACATACATATTAACTTTTTAGCTGATACAAGAAGATACAGCTTCAAAATATTGGAAATTTGTTCCTGATAGAACACATCTTCATGTCTTCAATTCTATATAAAACAAGCGATATTTACAGGAATAATTCTCTATGTAATTACACAATTATTAAAAACACAGTAGTGAAGTAGGAGCTTTTATCAAGTCATTCAAATTAGTGCTATTTCATACTAATCACTATCTACTTGAATGTGTATTGCTTGGATGTGACTGTAGAAAGCTCATTAAATAAATTTTCTTTAAAATTTAATTACTGGGAACTTCTTCAGATAATAATGATTATGGGTATAATTAGGATCTTTGTTCCTCTTTGTTGTTAGACCAAAAGGTACAAAGACTCGGAGAAAAGAGATTGAAATTGCATATCCAACACTTGGAGTAGTTGTCACAGGCGTTGTAGAATATTAAAGAGCCCCATCCAGCAGTGGCGCATCGAGATCGAAGCTTGGAAATTGTAATTTGGCACTTAGTCATTTAGTCTTTCATTTACATCCTAAATTGCTCGGGATGTAGCCGCAAACCATAAGTGAGGAAGGATACAGGGCCCTTTCCTTTAATGTATGACTGTAGGAGATGCTGCACTTTGATAATATCTTTGCTTGTGAGGACTCTGGTCCTGGGCTCCTGTGATTTTAGAAAGCTCTCAGGAGATGTGCCATTTCCTCTTGGCATTCTGAATAAAAACATCATGCTAGTTAGTGGACTCGGTGCTTCAAACCCTCTGTAATGCTACAAAACATGCTCATGCTCTGATTAGTGAAAATTTCAGACCCTCTTTTGGACATGATGATTGAACTTGAGCGTAAAGCGAAGGCTACACAAACTCTTTCCTAAGATGACTTCATTGAGAGGCAATATACACTAAACGGAAGAGTGGCAAATATCTCCTGCATTTGATTGCTGTGACGGTCCCCCAGCTCCTCAAAGACAATTCCAAATCAGTATTTTAGCGCATAAAAGTGTTCCCTCTTATGAAATTCTGAGTTCAGAAATAAAATGTGGATATTTTTATTAAAGACTTTTGACAGATGCAGGGAGTGAGCATGTCTCAGCTCACACATTATGTTTGCAAAATATTCAACAGGAGCATGTAAGGAAATATTACTATGGATGAATATGGATGCCACTCAGGAGAGTGAAATCAAAGGCAAAGATCTCAGTATGTATCATTGCTGCAGAATAAGGGAAGGGGCTTTTTTTTTAATATTAGAAATAACACTCCTGACCTAGACTCTTCCAGCTACTGGTTATCTTGGGCCCCTGTGGGCATCTGTCCTGTATTGGTCAGCCCATAGTGTATTCAAACAGTTCTTATACTGACACAAACGTCTCACTTATTCAGGACATCTTAATTGGCTGTTTGAGAAGGAAGCTAATTGGTACTGCAGTAAGACTTGTAGTGACAGGGACAAATTCCTGTATTAGTCAATTTCTCAAATTTCTTTTCTAATTTTCTGCTATGACCATCTGACAGGAGTTGAACATTCCCTGAAGCCTTTTGCTTCATTACGCCTGAACCTTCTACACAGGGACTTTCAGATTTGGGTTAAACATGCTGGGAGGTTTCCTGTTGGAACCATGACTTACCAAAGATGCTAAGGAATGTGTCCACTCCCATGCAATTTTCTAGATTTGAAGGTTCCCCAAAGGCAGTCCCCGAACTTCACTGTTTGAGCTGAGAACTGCCTGTCTCCAACAGGTCACTGCACTCTTTACCTGTTGCAGACACTCGGACTTTTTCCTCCTCTACTTTTTGCCTCTGCTTGTTTCAGTTTAGCACCTGGTGAAAAGAGAGCCTCTCACATTCTGTGACAACATCCGTATCATGTTTGAGTTCCTCATGATATTCACTTATAGGTACAGAACTCAGACAGGTTATGTAATGGTACCATTTTTTTCTGAGGTAAGCTCACTGTGGTAGAGAAAGAGGAGGGGATAAAAAAGAAGGCAACCAGGGACCACTGCCACCACCATCACTGTTTGACCACTCGTTTTTGTTGTTGTTGTTGTTGTTGCTTTGATCATGTAATTATCTTTTCTTGGACATTTCCTTATTTCTAAATGTTCTATAGGACTATAAAAATTGCTGGACACATACTAATAATCCAAATTAATTGTATGACAATTAACATTCATTGTTTGAGTTCCAAATTCCCTCAGTAGAAACTATGGCTCTTCGGCTTCACTCGGAGGAGAGAACTCAAGGCCTCTCTAAGCATAGGGCAACAGGAAAATACATTTCCATAAGGGAGGAAGTGCAAGGAATCATGGGAACGCTTGGTCAGACGCTCCTCTGTTCTCCATAGCAGCCAGATATTTGGCCTGGCTTATGATGCATTGATATATTGAGGACTACATTTCTCATATCAGCTCTCCATCTCTCACAGGTTTCAGCTGAGTTGACATGTGGTCCTTACAAATAGCTCAGGTCTTAGGCTCACGGGAGGCGCGGGTGAAAGCTTGTGTCCACTTGCCCTTTAAGGTACTTAGAGATGGACAGTGGTGGCACATACCTTTAATCTAAGCACTCAGAAGGCAGAGGCAGGCCGATCTTTGTGAGTTCAAGGCCAATCTGGTCTACAAAGACAATTCCAGGACAGGCAGGGCTGTTACCTAGAGAGGACTTGTCTTGAAAACCAAAACCAAACCTAATCAATCCTTTGAGACAAGTGGCAGCATCACTGATGTAAAATTGAAAGTTATAATTTTGCAAGGAGAGCTACTAACTTCCTTCCTATTGAAGACACCCACACAAAGATATCAGTTTATTATTTTTCAATGTTTCCTGCTTTTGTTTCTGTAAATAATGTGGACTTATTTAGAGACCCCATTACATATAGAGTGAGTTTTTTATATATAATTTTAGCCCCTGAATTAATTATTTTGGATGTTATAATTTTACATTTTATTTTATTACATTATATTTTATATGCTTAAAATTTTGGAAGGACTCATGAGAGCTAATAGGATTTCCTCTATTCACCAGAAGTTTTTGAGGTCAGAAACCTCACCTCTTATCTATTCTGATACAGCCAGCTCTATAGAAACCACTTAGTAAATGTTTGTTGAATGTGGAACTGAGGTGTGCTTGAGCGCCAGCCACTCTCCAGCACATTGTCATTCCCAGCTAATGTTGATGGATCTGAACTCTGACTATCAGCTATTGTGACACTATCTTGTCTTTGCTTGTGAGAGTCTCTTACCTTAGAACGCCGACTCTTCTTTCTTCTTCTTGCCTTAGCTCACTCTCAGAGAATGTTCTGTGCAAAGTCCTTCCTTAAACATCTTGGTAGGCCTAATCTGTTTTCTCTGTTCTTCCAGAGCATTTTGTGTAAACCTCTACCAGCTCCTACTCTAACTTACTGTAAAGAGTACCATCACATCCTTGTCTATTTTATTAATCTACACATTCCTTATGGTTATGCCTAGGACTGAACCTTGAATATAGTGACTGCATGAACACTCCCTGATGAGATGACCTATACTGAGATTTATGTACAACTTCTGGGAAGCTGTTCTATTTGCTATGCTGGTGTGCTGTGTTAGAATTTCTTTATCGAGTCAGCCTTGAAATATCAACCTCCAACCTTATTATATGGTATTCTTTGTTTTTGTTTTTGCAGTCTTAATGAAGTATAATTGCTATACAATAGGGTGCATACACTTAAGAAGTGCTCAATTTAATGTTTTGACATATTATATATGCCAGACATGATCACCATAATCGTGATAATGAACATGATATCTATAACACTCCTAAGTTTCCTTTTGCCCTTTAGCCTTCTCTCTCTCTCTCTCTCTCTCTCTCTCTCTCTCTCTCTCTCTCTCTCTCTCTCCAGGCAAGTCTTGTTTTGCTTTCTTTTATCACTATAGATTACTTTAGACTTACTAGAAATTCTAGTAGGTGGAGTCCAAAGTGAGCTTCATATTTGTTTGTCTCCTTTCACTGGACATAATACTTGGCACCTGTTCACTCAGATTGTGTTATTTTTTTTTTCTTGTTATTGCTATTACTTTTTGTTATTTCATTAGAGCAGTGGTTCTTGGGGCATTGAATGACCATGTCACAGGGGTCACATATCAGATATTCCGCATATCAGATGTTGACGTTATGTCCATAACAGTAGCAAAACTTGCAGTGAAGTGGCCATGAAAATAATTTATCAGTTGGGGTTCACCACAGCAAGAGGACTCTCAGCATTAGGAAGGTTGTGAACCACTGACCGTGGGGATATCATAAAGTTTCCTTATTCATTCAGCAGAAGATAGCTAGTGTGTTGTTTGCAGGTTTTCCCTTAGTATAAAACATGTCTTTGTGCGGACCCAAGCTTTCATTTCCTTTGCACTAATGCCTAGATATGGAAATATCAAGTTTTATGGTATATATTTAATTTTTCAAAAAGGGGCTTGAGTGTTTTCCAGAATTCTTTTTCAATTTTGTGCCCCCGCCACCAGAGTTTCACTCACTCCATATCCTCACCAACACCAAGATGGTCATTCTTAAAAATATAAACAATTAAATTACATGTACATGTATTTCTGATGTTATGTTTCATTTCTTAATGAGGAATGAGTCCAAGTGTCGTTCCTTTGCTTACATACCGACTTCCTCCTGTTTCTCTAGCGAAGTCAGTGCAACTGTTTTTCTTACTTAAAAGGAGGTTGCCTTTGAGTTAAGTTTTGGGGAGTTCTTTGATGTTTCAGATCTTAAACTTTGAGTAAAATGTGGTCCATAAGTGTGCCCGCCCACCTGTCTTTCCACATCATTGGAAATAATGACAAAGGCAGAAGGTGGTGTCCTTGGAGGCTATTGTTTTTATGGTGCTTTTGACATTGAGTATGTCATTGACTAACCTAAGGTCACATGATTCCTTCCTACTCCTTTTTGTAGCTTTATATGTTTCAAACCACTGTACCTTATATCCGTGGGTATGGCCTGCTTGGAATTGCTTTTTGTATTTCATTAGGCATAATGAAAAAAATAGTTTCCTTTTTTTTTCTCCTGGAAATCCATTTGTTGATACCATATGTTAAACGAATAGTGCAGAATTGCTAGCTTTAACTTTTATTGAAAACCAGTTATCTATGTATCATATATGTGTGTTTCTATGTTTTTATTCTGTATACTGATCATTCAACCTTTTGTCTGTCTTTAGACCAGTCTTGGTTACTAAGATTTATCATAACTCTTTGGGTCAGATCCTGTGAGTTACCCTATCCTGTTCTTTTTTGGGGTGTTCTTTTTGGAGTATTCTTTTTCAGGGTGTTCTTACTTTCTGGTCTCTGCTTTTAGACTAGAGCTGCAGGCTAGAAAACTGAAAAGTCAGTGTTTGACTCTCTTGACTTTCTGAAAATATTTTGCTATACACAGCAAATCCTTATTCTTTTCTCTCTGGTAATTTTATTTGATCTAGGTTTTCTGATAAACTTGGAAGAAGGACAGCATTTCTCAGGCTCTTTGGAACTCGATCCTGCCATTTTGTGAGAATTCTTTGAAGATTGACAGTTTCTCCCAACTATAGTTAATCATACATAAAATGCCCACATACTGAAAAACAAGTCATTCTATATGTTGGGAGGTGTGCTTCCCCCATAGAAGAAGAAAGATAAAGAAAAAGCCACACACATTAGTGCACAATGCTGCAGAAGGTGTTTTCCTGAACTCTAGACAATGGGCCCTAATGGATCATTTGTGCTGTGCACCAAAGCCTTTTGAATTTGCAACAAGAGGAATCATCTCTGATGATGCTTTTGCTTAGCCAAGTTCTTCAATCAGGAAAATTACAAAAACCGAAACATCAGGGAATGAGACCATGTTTGGGAGAACAAACAGAAAGTCTGCTTGGCAGACTTGACTATTGAAGAGCATGTGAAGCAAGCTGAGAGATAGTTTGAAGGGGAAAATGTGTACAGCATTCATTATTCCCCTGGTAATAGTGTCTAGTCCTTTCTTTGCCCTTGAATAATAAGTCTTAATGCTTCTTTTGTAACATAGAGACGGCGAGCTTCTAATACACGCCCATGCCAAGCTATCAGTTCAGATTGTAGGTAAAAGATGTACTGGATGGAAGTTTGCAGGACTTTCCATGTGGTAGAGTGTAGTCTGTCTGTCTTGGTTCCTCCTGCTATCCAACAGGAATCACTGTGACCAATTCCTTAAAGCAGTTTAGGATGAGAAACAGCCCCCATTCCCATAAAGAGTCCAAACAGTATAGTTTGGATCATGGCTTTGTTTGGTTCCCAGGAAAGCACTGTTAACCTGGGTTCTTTCATTAGTCTTTCTCTCATAGATGTGTATTGAATGCTTTTAAACACTTCTTTGAAAGGTGTCTTTCAGGAGACTAGTAGAGTGGAAAAGACTGCCCTGTCTTGTCCTGGTCTGTTTCTCCTCTATAAAATGAGTGACATGGTCTAAATGAACTTCAAGGGTTTCTTAGCTCTGAAAAACTACAAATTTGTGGTGTTTATGAATCTACTTTTCTTCTTTTGTCTATTAGATCAGCAATTTTCAACCTGTGGACCATAACCCCCCTTAAGGATTCCATGACCCTTTTCCCAGGGGTCTCATATCAGACGCCCTGCACATCAGATATTTATATTATTATCTATAACAGTAGAAAATTACAGTTATGAAGTAGCAACAGAAATAATTTTATGGTTTGACTCACCACAACATGAAGAACGGTATTAAAGGGTTGCAGGATTGGGAAGGTTGAGAACCACTGCATTAGACTGTGATTTGTTCAGTGATAGGGCTCATAGTTCTTTTGTCTTCTGCAGTACTGGAACATTCTGGTAATCTTGTGCCAGGAAATAGTTGGAAACACCTTGAATGGATGGAGTTCTACAATATTCTAGATCACCAAGTAACCTTGATATGACACACCATGGTAAACAAAACAAAGTTAAAGAAAACTCATCAGTAAGTAACTAACTGTACTGGCTGCTTTTGTGTGTCAACTTGACACAGCTGGAGTTATCACAGAGAATGGAGCCTCCCTTGAGGAAATGCTTCCATGAGATACAGCTGCAAGGCATTTTCTCAATTAGTGATGAAGGGTGGAAGGGCCCATTGTGGGTGGTGCCATCCCTGGGGTGGTAGTCTTGGGTTCTATAAGACAAGCTGAGCAAGCCAGGGGAAGCAAGCCAGTAAGCAGCATTCCTCCATGGTCTCTGCATCAGCTCCTGCTTCCTGACCTGCTTGAGTTCCAGTCCTGACTTCCTTTGGTGATGAACAGCAGTATGGAAGTGTAAGCTGAATAAACCCTTTCCTCCCCAACTTGCTTCTTGGTCATGATGTTTGTGCAGGAATAGAAACCCTGACTGAGACACTAACTAACCCTGGAAGGAGGGTCTAAGTACACAATTTCTCAGTGAATAAAGCAAAAGATTTGGCTTGGGCACCAGGTGAATACTGGATTAAATTATCCTGTGACTGTGATTTGTGCTTTTATGAGCTGGGGGAGAGAAAGAAAAACAAGCTAATGAGATTACAGACTACTGGAAAGAGCAATGAGAACAAAGTACAGGATGCCATGAAGGGCCCAAATGGACATGATTCTGATCCAGTCTGGAGATCCAGTGACCAGAGAAGAGACACACTTCCACGGAAGTTAATTTTGGGGTGAGAGTCAAATATCAGCTCTAAAATTTTGCACAAGCTGGTCCCTCTGCTTGAAGTGTCTTCCTCCCGGGCTTGACTGAGAAACTTCCTATGAATGCTTCGCATCTTAGCTCTGTTTTACTTCTCCAAGGAGGTCTCTGGGTTTAGCAGAATAGTCAAATGGCATAATGTGCAATCATCATAACACAGGGCGCGTTTGTGCTTGTAAATGTCTGATCTCTCTCAGGTGATGTCACCACGAGAAACTGCACACAAAGGGCCACATTTGAGTTCTTTTGCTCCTACTGTTGCTCTTCCCCTGAGAACTGAGCCTGCCATAGGCAACACATGTGTGGTGAATGATAACATGTATGACATGTATGAGGAAATCAGTGAATGATTACAGGCCAATGCAGAAGGCAGACAAAGGCGATGACGGGCTTTCCTGCCACAAAGAAGCTAAGCATGTGGACAGTTAAAATCCCCAACGATTAGAAATGGGAGATTGTCAACAGTGAGTGGGTAGACTGTTAGCATTGGATTAAAAGCCTTAGTTTGGCAGACCAGAGAATTAAAAAGCTAGTGATAGCAGCTGCTGTGGATTGAACACTCAGCTTGCAGCAGGCTTTTTCTAAGAGCCTTTTCCATCTTTTTACACACTTAACACAAAATGTTTGCTCATTTAATTATTATAGCTTGAAGTTTTTGCCTGCAACGTGAAGAAAGGGAATTCAGAGAACTGAGCAGGTCCCTCTGAGGTGGCATCCTGTGATAAACCGTAGATCTATGTAGAGATGGGTGAGACTAACTTGAGTTCATGAGCTCAGCTGTTGGGCTGTTATGTTTGTTACTTCTTCCTAATATTGCTGGATTGTTCAATGATACCCAGGAGCCTAAAAATCAAAGATGAAATCTGAGCCACATATAGGAAAGGATCATACTTGGCTATGAAACAAAAATTTTTGAAACATATGAAAGAAGATGAATCTCCATTCAGAAGATATAGGTCAGTGTCCTAATAAAATTCAGAGACGGGCTCTGTGTTTGTCAATTAATATATATAGGCCTATCAAGAAATGGAGTTTGGCCTGGGTCAAATCTACAGTGGCTAGTTGCTACAAAGAAAGGAATCGAATATATTAGCTTCAAGTAGTTTGAATCTTGGATAACATTTTTGTTTTTCCCTTTTCCAATTTTCCTTTTCTTCCTTCCTGTTTTCTATCTACTTTATCTCTTTCAATTAATAGCTTTCATGTTTTGGGCATATGCTTTACCAGTAACTATACCTGAGGCTTCAAAATATATTCTTTTTTAAAATTTAATTTTATTTTAAATTTAGTTTTTACACTCCATATTCCATGACCCTCCCCCATGCACTTCCCTCACCCCGTCTTCTCCACATCCCACACCTCCTCCCCAACCCACCCCGTCTCCACATGGATGCCACCCCCCCCCCCCACCTGACCTCTAAACTCCCTGGGGCCTCTTGAGGGTTAGGTGCATCATCTCTGAGTGAACACAGACCCAGAAGTCCTCTACTGTATATGTGTGTGTTGGGGGGCCTCATATCAGCTGGTCTGTTTGGTGGTCCAGTGTTTGAGAGATCTCGGGGATCCAGATTAATTGAGACTGCTGGTCCTCCTACAGGATCACCCTTTTCCTCAGCTTCTTTCAGCCTTCCCTAATTCAACAACAGGGTCAGCTGCTTCTGCCCATTGGTTGGGTACAAATATCTGCATCTGACTCTTTCAGCTCCTTGTTGGGTCTTTTGAAGGGCAGTCATGCTAGGTCCCTTTTTGTGAGCACTCATAGCCCCTTGAGCTGGATCCCACTTTGGGCCTGCTGCTGGACCTTCTTTTCTCAGGCTCTTCTCCATTTCCATCCCTGTAGTTCTTTCAGACAGGAACAATTATGGGTCAGAGATGTGACTGTGGGATGGCAACCCCATCCCTCACTTGATGTTCTGTCTTCCTGCTGGAGGTGGGCTCTATAAGTTCCCTCTCCCTACTTTCTGGCTTTTCATCTAAGGTCCCTCCCTTTGAATCCTGGGAGTCTCTTACCACCCCCCAGGTCTCTGGTGCATTCTGGGGGGGGGTCCCCCAACCTTCTATTTCCTAAGGTTGCCTGTTTACATTCTTTCTGCTGGCTCTCAGGGCTTCAGTCCTTTTTCTTCACCCAATACCAGATCAGGTTTCCCTCTCCCCTCCCACTACCCCCCTACCCTGTCCACTTTCCCTCCCAGGTTCCTCCCTCCCTTCTCACTTGTGATTCCTTCCTTCCTTCCTTCCTTCCTTCCTTCCTTCCTTCCTTCCTTCCTTCCTTTCTTTTTTCTTTTTTGCTTTTTTTGAGATAGGGTTTCTCTGTGTAACTCTGGCTGTCCTAGAACTCACTTTGTAGACCAGGCTAGCCTCGAACTCAGAAAACCACCTGCCTCTGCCTCTCAAGTGCTGGGATTAAAGGTGTGCACCACCACCACTGCCCGGCTTTGTGACTGATTTCTTAACAGCAAGTACTATGCTAGCAGGTTGCTATCTGATTTAATGTTACTGGATCAAGTTAACAGAACTATGAGATGAAGTCTGTGCTATGAACATCCAAGAAAGAATAAGATATAGATAATTTTCAGGTGGGCTTACATAATGTACAGTCAACACAAATGAATGGAGAGAGAAACACCCTCCACACTTCTCAGGAAGAAACGTGTCAGAAAATAAAGATGTGCTGGAGAAATTCCTCTGATTTGGATTGGACGTCTTGGAGCCTGTGGGGTTAGGGGTTACAGCCACTCACCTGCTGACAGAACTGATCACATTGTAAGCTTCTCTCCAGTGGATATGTGAGAATCTGCAGAGTCAGTTTAGTCTTGGCACCTCTTGGTCCTATAGCTTATTAAAACACAACAACATGTTCTCATAAAATTAGGCCTGGGCCAAGAAGGCTGGACAGGCAAAGGCATTTATTTGCTGCTAAACCTGATACCTGGGTTGGATCCTCAGGACCCACATGATGGAAGGAGAGAACAGACTCTCACAAGTTGTTCTCTGACTGTCACAGATATTCGGGCACACCAATCCCCAAGATAAATACATGTATTTTCAAAAAGATTTAGAACCAGAACTTGTGAAGGGAGCACCAGATAGATTGAGTTCTTGCCTGTGACTATCTAGGCCACCTGTCTGCTCATATATAGATGGTGGCTTTCCTATCTCATATTCTGGTGTCTCTATATTCTTCACGCTGAAAGAGTATCCTATTTTAAAAACAATTTTATCTCTATTCATGGGTATGCATCTGTATCTATATGTGTAGATATGCACAGGCATGTGGATACATGTGGAGACCAGAAATTGCTGGGTCTCCTGAGCTGGAATTAAAGGCAACTTTGATCGACCCAACATAGGTACTAAGAAGCAAATTTGAGTCCCATGAAAGCCTCAACACTGAAAACTAACTAAAAACTGTGAACAGCCAAGCCATCTCTCCTGCTCTCCTGCTATTCTTAAACCATGAGCTTTACTCATAATCCACCTCTTAATATTGAATCACTAATACCTAACACCAATGGACTCAATCCATATTAGGATGTTTTATTTCTTTGTTAAGTTGGTCACTGAGTACAGATATATATATATATATATATATATATATATATATATATATATGTGTGTGTGTGTGTGTATGTATATGTGTGTATGTGAATATGTATATGTGTATATATGTGTGTATGTGTGTGTGTGTGTGTGTGTGTATGTATGTATGTATGTATGTATGTGTGGTGTGTGGTTAGGACTGGTGCAAGACTGAAATTCTTAAGTATTTTAGAAGCAGGAGGATAACACATTTAAAGCCAGCCTAGTCATTGAATCAGTGTAAAGACACCCTGAACAATTTAGTGAAGTCTTTCTAAGAAAAAAAGGTAAAAATAAGAATCAGGACATAGGTTGATGGTAGAGTGTTTGCCTAGTACATGCCAAGGCCAGGTATAATCCTCATGCCAAAGAAAGAGGGTGTCTTAGAAGGTACATGGAAGTCGAAGGAAAAATAATCTATGCCTTGGAATTTTGGTGAAAATCTGATTGAAAGCCAGTGTTGGGGGGTCAGGATGTCTGTTGGGGTTCTTGCTTACAAACTGCTGGCTCTTAGCTGAGGGACCCTTGAACATTGGTTCCATTGCTGTGGTCTTTGTTGCAGATAAATTTGACCATGTCTCCTATTGTTGTTTAGGCTAATTGTACTCATTAACTCCAGTTGTCTGAAACCCAGCCTTTATTTTAGATGGCACATTGGGACAGACAAAGCCCAAACTCTTTCTTGAGCATTTTTCATCTGGAGATGAATCATAGGCAATTAACAGAAACAATTCCAATTAACTGACATAATTAAAAAACTAATAATGTTTAACATTATTGTTTTATAGAACGACATTAGCTTTAACAGCCTAGCAACACATCAAGGCCTCATTTCCATAGTCACAGAGTAGATTACTTATCATAGGTTTCTCTGGTAACCAGTTTGACAATAGGAACAGCAACATGAGTTCCTAAATTGTTTTGCTATCCAGCTTCATAATTTATGCCATTGGCAGTAATTGTAATGTCTATATAATTTCCTTTTAATTATCAACTAATGAAATTTACATTCATTTGGGTAAAACAAATACATGCAACTTCCAATCACCTGTCCACAGTTCCATTTAATTTACTCAAGTTTGGTGTCTTTTATTTATATTTTTAATATCAAACTGTGAGAGGAATATTAACATCTATTTTCTGATTTGTGTTTAGGGAAATATTGATTATGTGTCTCTTTTTTCTTCTCTGCCTTCAAATTTTCAGTGTATTTTTTTTAATTGAAGAAGATACACACTTCTTAGTTTTTTTCACATTAAACTCTGAGGAGTTTAAGTGGAATTAATTTAGTAAACTTTAATTGCAGAATAATCTCTTCCTGTTCCCTTATCTCTTGATTTATTACAGACATTTATTTCTACTTTGAAAAATTCTCATCAGTTTCCCAGGGAATTAATTTAGATTTCTAAAAAAGAAAAAAAATTACATCTAAATTCAAATTAAGATGCTAATTACAATAATTATTTCATCACATTATATAGAAACTTTATACATGAGTATAGAGCAATTTTGAGGCAAAAAAATATTAGTTGCATAATCCTAATTCTTCCAACTTTTGAAAAGATGAGTTCCTTAGTTTAATTAGTGGTGTATGAAAATCCTGTCCCCAGAAGAAGTTATGCTGAATGCCAATCAAGTGTTAATTTGAAAAAGTGATAATAAATAGTCCTTATAAGTGAGCCAAGTACCAATATTAATCCACCAAAGCAAGATGAGAATGTGATTAGTAAACTATGGGGGTCAGTCATTAACGGGCTAAATGCTATTCTTTGGACCAGAGAGATCCCTCCTCATGAACTCTGTTTATCCAAGTGGGGGAAAAACTTATTTAAAAAGTGATTATAACTTTCCCCTTTTTATTAAAAAGGGGGAACACATTAGGAAGAATATTAGCTGATTCTGCACCTGGGTCTACATTGTGGAGGACCGCGTCTCCGTTTACCAAGTCTCTGAAAATCTATAGGTTCTACACTCAAGCTTTAATCCTAGGAAGGAAGCTGTAGGGAGACATGATAGATGTGTGCATGCCAACAGTTGAGGAAGAGAGGGCTTTTATCCATGCTGGTTGGCTTCTTTGATTAGTGAAGAATATTAAGAAACTTTGTTTTTTTCAATGTGAATCCAGTCTTTCCTTTCTCACCTCAAATAATGAAGACCTGCCGCCTACCCACAGATAGTAATTCACACAGACATTCGAATCTCAGGTATACTAGCTTGCTCTTGAAAAATATTCAGGCTGAAGATGAATGTATTTCTACTTGACATAAGTATGCAATGTTTTAACTCTAGTTTTCTTCGTTTGACTTTCCCAAGAGAGCTTTGAAAACTGTCGGGTTGTCAGCATTTGAATTCTGCCACTGATCTCTGCTAAGATTCAGGAAATTCTGCAGCATATTATGGTGGGAGACCATAGGCCTAAGCTCAAAACAGATGGGCCATTACATGTGGTTCATGGCGCCCTGAGATGGCCACTTTCCTACTCTCATCCTTAACTTCCTTCTTCAGAGAATTCAGATTGATAATAGAATCCTCTTCTCCAAGACTCTTACAGAATCAAGTGGCTAGCTTTGCAGTTCACTAGCAGAGTTGCATATCATGCATGAGGCTCTGGGCTCCATTCCTAGGAGAGCAAGATAAATTAATGATAATAATAATAATAATAATAATAATGTTAGTGTCTCTGAGTGAATAGTTCAAGTATGTATTTTCTTAAATTCAATACACTGTGTATCTTTGAATATCGAAGATATTTTAAAATGTAGATTGTGACTTCCTCCAATTTTAGATTGTAATACATGCTGCATTTTTAAAAATGTGACTTTTTAGTTTTTTTGAGAATTTCTTATACGGGCACCATAGTCAGATCATTTCCATCTGCTCCCTCTCTCAGCCCCTCCAGACTCCTGACACTTCCTCTCAAATTTATGACCTTATGTTGTTTAACTATTATTTTGTGTGTGTGTGTGTGTGTGTGTGTGTGTGTGTGTTTGTCCATGCACACAGGTATCTCCTATTGGGTTCATTTAGTTTTGTGTTTAGGGCTGACTACTCGCAATTGGTAATCTATCAGGGAACTTGTCTCTGGAGAAAATGAGCATTCTCTCTCAGTAGCTATTGTTTGCCTATAGCTCTTCATCTAGCAGTAGGGCCTTGTGATATTTCCCCATTCGTGGTGGCAGATCGATGAAGGTTGTCATTATGCGAATCTTGTTGAGACAACCATGGATAGTTATGGTCAGTGTAGAATGAGTAGTGTAGACGGTTGCCTTTCAGAGAAAAATTTTGAGAGATTGAGCAGCATCAGTGTTGCTATGGCAACGAAACAGGGAGGCAGTATTATTGAGATCATAGGGTACCAGTACGTGAATGTGCTCCCATACTCATTACGCTTGTGACCTTGAAGAATGAACTTTCTCTAGGTCTTAGTTTTTCACTTGTTAGAGAAACTAACTATAAAGGAAAATTCCTCAAACAACAGTATTTCTCATCTGTATTATTACCATCTATCATTGTTGTTTCCATTCTCAAATGGAGACACTGAGTCACCCAATATCATATTGGAGATTCAAGGCAGGCTCATGAACCTCATACTAGTATGTTTTGATAATTATTTTGTGTACAAGGCATAGAGACAGTGTTTCAAACTTAAACTCGAAGTCCCACTTGTCTCCCTGAGTTATCACTGAGGTTTGATGCCTATAATTCATAAATGAGCCTCAGCAACAGAAGGAACTCCCAAATAAGTGGGAAATTAAAATGTAATACATGGAGGTACATGACAAGACAAGGCCAATTAATATATTAAATAGGAGTTTAAGATGACAAAGCAAGAGAGATGCTAGAGGATAGTTCCTCACAAATTGTCAAATCAAATGCCTACTTAGTAATTGTCAGCAACACTGAAGAGAACCAAAGAAAAATTCCAGACCCTGGGAATGAGGGGCACACACATATGGCCATGACCAAGAAGATGTACCCTCCAGTGTTAGATGAAGTCAGTGGCAATAGAATACAGAAGAATAACAGTTACTTAAGCAAGATGGAAGTGTGTTTCCTTGTCTCATCCACATGTTTTGAGGAAGAGGTGACAGCATCTGATCCTGAACTTCCTTCTTCTGTGTCTAACCATCTCTGACATTATTTGTAGTGATTTTTGTAGTGTAAAGTGTCTGTGATGGTTCAGCTGATCTGTTCATATTATAGCCAAGACAAAGAAAAGGAGAGAGCTCTGGAAAAGACTAAGTCACCAGGGTTGAAGGATACTCCTGAGAGATAGAACACATGACAGCTGCTGGTGCTGTACTGACTATACATGAGTGGCTGGACTCAACTGGTATAAGTGTAAGAAACCCTTATAAATCAAATCTTTTGCGCATAGGGAGAAGGAATGCCAGTATGATTCAGGTTGATGCCTGATACTGAGGAAGACATGGATTGTAAATACCAAAGAATATGGAGAAGGCTCTGATACATACCCATAAACAACCATATGTGGGCCTCAGTCCACACATTGCCCTCACCTTGGGAAGATTCAAAGGCAAATAAGTGGAGGGAAACTAGATGTTTTGTAGCCCCTAGATTAGTGACTGAATGGCTAGATGTAGGCAAAGTATTATGCTTTTATATTGGTTGACAAGATATGGTCGCTGGGCATGGTGGCGCACTCCTTTAATCCCAGCACTCAGGAGGCAGAGGCAGGCAGATTTCTGAGTTTGAGGCCAGCCTGGTCTACAAAGTGAGTACAGCCAGGGCTATACAGAGAAACCCTGTCCAAAAAAAAAAAAAAAGATATGGGCATTATTCCTACACAGTACTCAGAAGATAAATGTCTCTGTGTCTCCCTGAGAAAAACTCTAGATTCATAAAAAAGAAAGAAAAGAAAAAAAAAGAAAGAAGAAAAAAGAATGGAATCTTGAACTGATTTGTTGGCAGTATTTGCACAGAGCACAGCAGATGGCCATACTCAGGACAATAATTAAGTAAGCCACTCATTTTGTGAACAAACCACGACTAAAAGGAACCTCAGGTCCGAACCTAGAGCAGCTATTTTTGTGTTATTGATATTCTGCACCATCTTGAAACGTGAGTCTGCTTAATGTCTTTTTCCTCTCCCACAAATGAGAAGCCAAGATTATTACCCAATTTCTTTCCTTAAAGAAATAGAGGCCAATTAAGAAAAAGCTAGGGGGATCAGTTGAGATCAGTTGAGAAGCGGGAAAACAATGTCTTATGAATTCTTACAGGAAAGATCATTGTTGATAATTTGCGGATCCTTACCTCCACTGGTAAGCTAACCTAATCCCTGCTTACATCTCATTCTTGGGAGCAACTTTACTGATGCATAGCTGGCTAACTGCAAACACTCACCTTCCCTGGATACTTTACCCAGGATATAAGTATTTTGGCTGTGGTCTTGATGGTCCCTGTAATAAGGAATTCTTCTAGGCACAAAAACCTGCTACTTTCTACTGGATGAACTCACACTGTGGGCTCACATTGTGGCTATGAGCTTATGGGAACGGCTGGATCCTGACTAACTTTGTCACCTTTAGGAATTTAACGTCATGAGCTCCAGCCTCTGGAACTGTATATAATGATAAGACCCAGTCCTGAGAGTCTTGGGAGAGTTAAGTAAAGCAGTTAAACTTTGTTTGAGGCTGGAGAAATGAATCAACAATTAAGAGCACTTGCTGTTCTTTCAGAGGACCTAGTAATCAGTTCTTTGCACACACACACACACACACACACACACACACACACACACACTACATCTATGCCTCTCTGTAAGTGTAATTTCAGGGGATCCGACACCGTCTTCTGGCCTCTTCAGGCTTCTGCATCCATATATTATATATAAATCCATGAGACACATACAAATAATAAACAAGTCTTTTTTCTTCTTTGCTTTTAAAATTGACCTTTATAAATTCAGCTAGAAGCAGAGCCTAATCTTATTGTTTCAACAAAATGATCTAATATAGGGATTGTCTTCATCTCTCTGTCCCCAGAGGCCTAAATATTAGTTCAATAAATTTTATGGGCAGAGTAGGTATAATATTTTGCTATTATATAGTTTCAAAATGTAAGGGACCAAATTAGAATCTGGGTGATGCATTTTTAGACTCACCACCCACAGTCATCGCTCAACTTCCAATCAAGGAGACTTTAGAAAAGTCACATATAGATTTCCAGAAAAAAAAGAATTGTTTCTGCCTTTGATATTTCCTGGTATCTATTTTGTATGCGCCTTGACAGATTCCAAACACAGGACTTTGCCACTGACATAATACAAGCCTTTGGAACTGTGTCATGATGCCTGACTTCCCAGTCACAGGGATGCAGTAACCATAACAACTGAGATCGTAGGTTCATGGTACCTATACTGCTGCAAGAGACAATGCCACCCTGTCTCAGGCTCCCAGAAACATCCTCTGAACAGTGAAAACACACTTTCATTCCAGTGATGGAGTCAAAATGTTCTAGAATTGTTCTACATATACTGGCAACTGAGGTGTGCTACTGTAAATTCTTACATATCCATACTGCTAGAGGAGAGTGGCGGTTCTAAATATGAATTGGGAGGGTATAAGAAAAACAAACAAAATATATCCTTAAACTGTCTTGACATGTTACAAATGTGCTTCTGGAAATATATTCCACCTCACACCTATAACGAACAACATTCATATTATATATAAATAATATAGTGGGCCTCACTGGGTATCTTACTGATTCATTTTCTAGCTCAATTTACAGAGAATGTGGACAGAGAAATTGGAGGTTAAAGGATTTTGAGAAATTAGTTCCACCATCCCACGAAGATTGTACATCTCTTGATGAAGCCCGATTGTTGACTGAATTGAGTCTTTCTTGTGATTGTTGTCGTAAAATGCTATCAGAAGTCACACACACAAGCCTATTTTATCTTCACTTGTGCTTTTTATCTTCTCAAAGACAAACTGAACACTGATGCTGCTACCTTTTCAAATCTTCTGGCACAGCACGGCTGGAGCACCAACCTTTAAACAATCAAATGACGCAAACCATATTCGCAAATCAGTTTTCCAGCTGTTCAGAAATGGTTCAAGATTCTTAGGATCTGAGTTTGGAAGATAAAGAATAGATCTCACGTGAGATAGCAACATTGAAAATGTAAATTTGCTTGGGAGGATAAATCAGAACACACCACCACAGTCCTGTGATGTTCACCAGGTCATTCTGAGGACAGCTTTGAAAGAAGTTAGAAAAAGCTGTGTCTGGCAACAGCAACACCCCAGGAAGAAAGGTGCTGGCCCCCCATGGTGACGGATTTGGGGAGGATCAAAGAGAAACACGTGACCGCTATCTGAAGTTCATTAGAACTTGAAAGCTTTTCTTTAGCGCTATGCCTCTTTCTCTTCAAACCTTTGCTTTACCAGATCACTGCATGGCCCTTTGCTCTATGCTGGGGTTTATTGTAGATTCCCAAGAAGTAAACATCACAAAAAGCAAAAAGCATCACAGACAGAGACGAGGAGCAGTGCATTTTCTGTTCTACTGTAGCCAGTCTTCAGGGCAGTTAACACTGTCCAGGTTCTGTCATTTCCATTCCGAGTCTATAATAGCCATTTCCAGGGGGTTGGGAGAGCAACAGTACCATGGCAGAGAGACTGGCTGGAGTACACTAAGGCCCTGAATTCCATCCCTGATAACACACACAAGTAACACTCACCATGAACTAAATCCTTCTTATTAAAAATCAAAACTATTTGTCAAAGAATTAACCTGAATGAATTCAGAATCATTTTAGAGATGCATCTCTGACCCGTGGATGTGGGTGTCTCCAGGGAGGTTTGATTGAAGAAAAGACAATGCTTGTTCAGTGTGGGTAGTATTTCCCCACGGGGTGTGATTCCAGACTTAATGAAAAGGAGAAAAGGAAGAAAGGGGCTGAGAACCAGCACACCCCTGTGTCTTGACTGCAGATACAGTATGAAGCTCTGCCCCCCCCCCATGCTATAGCAAGATTGCTGAATGATGCCCTCAAACCGTGAGGCAAAATAAACACTTCTTCAAGTTGCTTCTGTCAGGTACTTTATCCCAGCAGTGAGAAAAGCAACCGACACAGGAGACAGACGCACAGAGTGTTTTCCCCATCCCGTTTCTTTGTTAAGGAAGAAGTGGCTGGCTTTTAAGGGAGTCCTCATAGATGGCAAGTGCTGGGATACTTTTTAATTTGTAGCCGCATCAAAAGAAGTAAGCCTAATTCAGGGCCAAAAAGACTTTTGGAAGGGACTCTTCGGTCATTATATTCTCTGTTTGTTGCAACCTATGACGTTTATTCTGGGGAGAAGAGCTACACTTATTTGCTCCTATCACACCAATTTGTTAATTATATATGGCTTTTAGTTCTGTAAAACCATAATTGTCAGAAGAGTGCAAGTAGCCTTTGGTTCTAGGAAAGGAAATTTGACCCTGTTGCAGGTATGCCAGGTTCCAGGGCATCCCCACCTTAAATGAGTGTAAGAGTCACCCCAAGTTCTTGTGAAAGGTGAGATGGTTTGCATTTGCCAAGTATCTGTCCCAACTTGGCAAATGCAAACCATCTCACCTTTGCTTTTGCTTTTGCTTTTTTTTTTTTTTTTTTTTTTTTTTTTTTTTTTTTTTTTTTTTTTTTTTTTTTTTTTTTTTTTTTTTTTTTTTTTTTTTTTTTTTTGACTGAGTTCCGATTGGACACTGACGTTACTGGATGGACATCTGTGCTTCGAGTGGCAAAGACCTCAGAAAGCATTCCTTTCTGAGGAGTCTATATTTAAAATAAATAACAATTAAGAGGCATAATTTCCCAATTACAGCCTTGACACATGCTTGCTGTGACTCATGAATTCTGGCGAGGCTGTTTCTGGAAGTGATTAGGACGCCCCGTGCTGCTACGCACTTTCTCCCCCACGCACAGCACGTGCGATCAATTAGTAGTTTGATTGGTGCCTGGCTGGAGGAGTGAGCCTTTGTAGTCATTTCAGGTGTCTGTAGTTCTTAGAACAATAGCGTAGGGTGTGTGGCCCGAGGATCCTAAAACTAGGGGCATATGGTAGCTCTGGGTGAGGACATAAATTTTTAATTTGAGGCGGATAAAAAAGAACTCTTTAGGTTTAATTGAGAAAGTTGTTAAAGGCAATGACCCTGTCAGACAGCTTGCTTTGATGTTAATTCTCCAGCCAAAGCAGGGACTTAGGTCTCATGGCGATCGAGGTGGTCAGAAGGCAACCCTGAACAAGAACATAAGGATCTCTTCCTAAGAGACCATCAGGGTTTTCTCTCCATTTGCTGTTGCTATGGACTCTGTAACATGATATGCCTCCCATGATCTGCAAGGCTTGGACCTTATTATTTCAATGTGTTTCCCAGGAGAATTAATATAGCCAATCCTTGACCATCATTTTGAAGCACTTTCAGGATGGGCCAGCTACAAAAGCCGGAAAGAGCTGGTGAAAGGAACCCTGTGCACACACTATTACGGAGAATAAAGTCGCAGCACAGTTTGCAGAGAGAGCATTTACAAAATTACACAACCAGGAGCCTTTTATCAAAGAATTGAAAAAAAAAAAAAAAAACAGTTTTGAAATGATAGTCACCGCAACTGTCTACAGCCACGTATTTTCTAAGGCGCTCAAGTCGGCAAAGCTGTGGAGCTGCCTTCCACGTTTTGTGGAACCTGCAAAACGGGAATCAGGCTGAGCCCTGGCCCCAAGTTGCAGTCCACGTTGTGTGAAGCAGTGGCTTTCTTTCAGCCTGTGCTTTGCCCGGGAGACTCCATTTTACACAACAGGGTTTGTCTCCATTTAGACGGCAGTTCAGAGGCAGAGTGAATCTGCATTTTGTTTGTGCCTGAAGACATCGGCATCTGAGCAGCACTGACAAGGAGGCCCTCGTCTGATAAATTATTTAAGAGTAAAAAAAAAAAAAATCACAGTAGATTGGGAACATATGAACATATGGGTACTGTAAAGCTATCTTTAAAACAAAACAGTCCTAAGAAATAAGAGACACATCAGAACAACAAATCATACAGAAACCCCTGGGACCCATAAAAAGGAGGCCACCTAACACTGGGAGGGTGATGAGCCCATTCACCTGTCCTCTGACCACCTGGTATGTATGTCAAGGAACTGACAGGCAAAGAGCTCCCATTGTCCCATGCTCTGACCTTAGCACCACTCAGTCTCCATTGCTGGTGTAGCTCATTTGACTTGCTGTCTGTCAGTCAGTTCATCCATCTAATGGTCCACCCATATCTGATTCTGTTCTCACTGATAAAGTCTTTGCCTAATCTGTACAGCCATGCACCTCCATGGTACTGAGTCTCTGTGGCCTAGCACAACCTTGCAGCTCACTGGATCTGCCTCTGTCAGGAGCTCTGCTTGCCTTATGTCTGTAACTGAGTTCATTCATATCTCTCTGACCATTGTGATGACTATCCTAACCCGTACCAGATGTCTATTTATCTCTACTTCCCCTGTAGCCTCCACAACACCATTTCTTAACATTCTGCAACTTACACAATGATACACACATAAGCATACATATGAACACATACATACACATATATGTATATATGTAAATATATGCTGATTGCTGTGTCACGTGTGGTCTAAGTTAATATTCGTAATTGAGATAGAAAGACAAGAACTTGTGCTTTCCAATGGTCACAGATCTAGGGAAATGGACTACCTGGCAAGCTAATAAATGAAACCTCCAAACTTGTGAATTTATTGCTACCCAATAAATTCTGACATTAAAAAAGACACAAACTTGTCATTCCAAGTTTTTGTCATTGCATGCTCCTGATCCCAAAGTGTCATTTTTCATGTGTATTTGGGAACTTAGACCACAGTGCAGACACTGCGTTCCTCAAAGACATTTCCGAGAAAGGCTCTGAGATGTCCTGTGATGTAAAGACTCATTTTGTGCTTCTTCCTTATGATGCTGAATTGTTGATGTCATGTGTGGACATCTTTGAAAGGCAATACCAATCAAGTTGCTGGCATTTTGATAATGACTTATACTATTTTTCTTTTCTACATTTTAAAAAATTTTCTGTGTATATTTGTGAAGATAAGAGAAGACTTGAAAAAGTTAGTTCTCTCCTTCAAATGATGTTTGTTCATAAAACCAACTATGTGCCGGTTTTGCTTATTGCCTTACAGTGGCCATATGATATTTATTATATACACTTTAGGTCATTTCACTGTGAACAAAAGACTCTTTAGGGAAAACATTATGAGTTTCCTTATAACTTCAAATCCACACAACAACAGATTAAGCATTCCTCTTCTCCAGCATGTGGCTGTTAAAACTCTATCTGCTGTGAATGTCTACTCTTCCTTTAGCCACAGTGCCCCATCCCAGCTTGAACCCTTTTCTCTTGGTATTCTTTCTTACCACACATGCTCTGCCCTCTTCTTTTCTACTAGGACTACTAGATCACAGATTCCCATGCAGTGTCTTCACTGTACATTTCATCTTGTTTGCGTCTTCACCTGACCCGCTATTTTGCCAATCCTGTGACCGCACTGCCTGCCTGGGCTCATCTGCCCTCAGTGTTCCCCCTATCTCTCTCACCTGAATCCTACTGATCCTTCTCTCTGAATACATATCCCATGCCAATGGATGGTTTCTAGTGCCCTAGACTCCATGTGTACTCCATGTTGCCCACATGAAATAAAATATTCAAAGTGAGTACCTTTATATGGCAGAGAACATGCAGTGTTTGTCTTTGTGAGCCCAGGTGACTTTGCTCAGTATAATTTTTTTCTAGTACCATCTATTATCCCAGAATTTTCATTTTTCTTTACAGCTGAGAAATATTCCACTGTGTATGTGAACCACCTTTTAACTATCCATTTATGAGTGGATGAGCATCCATGTTTGTCTTACTTAGGGCTATTGTTGCTGTGATGAATCATGACCAAAGCCCACTTGGAGAGGAAAGGGTTTATGGGCACTGGTAAGTCCCCCATACCCCGCTGGGTGACACCACATCTGTGCCCATATGGGCAGCACTCACTCACTGGACCAAGTAGCTTAAAAATAGTTACAAAAGGATGGGATGGAGGTGGGAGGGAGATTGGGAAGAACTGGAAATGGAAACGGGGGGGGGGTAATATGATCAGGATAAATTCTGTCTCTGTGTGTGTATGTATGATATTTCCAAAGAATAAATAAAAGGTTTAAAAAAAAGAATCTACAAAGCATTAAAAGCCCCAAACAAAGAAACAAAATACCAAACCTCTTAAGCACTAGAGCAAAAGTCATATTCTGACTGTAAGGGTGTGATTAATAGAGATATTTTATGAATGGATTTTCCAGAAATGCTTATAAAGGAAAAGTTACAACTGGTCATGAAATGTGCTTATGTGCTTTAGATACCTGAAGGGAAAGGTTTCTGGCTTTGAAGAATTGGCATCATAGTTAGATATCTAAGGAACGTTCCTTGAATAGTTAAATAGAAACAAAGCTGTTCTTGCTGTCAGGGTCACAGATGCGGGACAGACATATTTAAGTAGTGAATATATAGGAACGCTGCAGGCTCCTGTGATGGGGACCATTTCTCCTTCTTTCCCTTGTTAGATGGATTGGGTAATATCAGTCAGCTTGAATAAATCAGTAGCGCCTCATGTAGGAAGATGGGTGTAAGGACAATCTCACCTGTAAGACAAGTGGGCTTAATAGATTTGCCCAGATGAGATTATGCAAGTCCAGCATCCTAGCAGAAGAAAGAGGTTCAGGAGTATGCAGGAAGACCAGAGGTCTAGAAAGAAAAGTCTTCAGTCTAAACTTTATGGGGCCTTAACATTCAGCAAACAATAGACAATGCAGAACACTTTAAAGAAAAGTTCTTAATCTCCTGCTTCTTGGGGTGACTTCTAATAACAAGAAAAGCCCCATGGACCCTTTGTGCAAATGGAAAAGGACCTTCCCCAGAGTGAAGCTTGCTCGGTCCCTCAAATGAGTATTACAGGCAGCAGCCAATACCATAAACTGTCATTCTTGTTGATCTAAAACCCTCTCCACTGGGTTCCCAGAGGATTCCCTCATGCCCCGTGTCTGGCATACATTCTCTGCAGATGCATCTGCCTTGCAGATTTGAGAAAATTATGCAAAAGACAATAGAAACATCTTTCCTTTGTTTCTGTGAACTTGAAGGTACTCCTTTCCCCCCCATTTTTACCTCTACTGTCTTTGCTTCTCTAACTTGGGACTAATTTCAGAAGAGATCTGTTGACAGAGATAGCAAAGGAGAAGAGAGAAGACTCTTTGGAGCCCATGTGAACAACAGTTAGTCACTTACTTACTGATTAAAGTAATCCATTACTCGGGGAATAATTGGTTTTCTTCAGTTTTCTTTTGCTCATTACTTCCACGCAGGTGTTCAAACTCTGCCATTCCCAGCCATCCATTGGGCGGCTTTTGACTGGATTTGCTCAACTCTTCAAAGGGTAATGGGTCACAAAGAAGACACTTGTGAGGGATGATATAGAAACATAGGGAGTGGAAGGCAGAGAGTTCCATGAGCTTGCTGTGGTTTGGAGACTTAGGATACTTCGAGTGTGAATTCTGTTGACCCCTAGCCTCTTGCAGCCTTCCTATCCCCTGTGTCTGGCAATGGAAGCTTCATCAGCCTGCCTAACTTCACACTGTGTCCCTCCCGTGACGGTGAGCACTGAACGATATTGTTTACTCATTTGTAACAGGTTTTGTGATCCCCGGATGCTGCAAATTGCTTGTTATTAACAATAATTGCTTACAGATTTTTCTAAACCATTTACATGAAGAATCTTTGCAATATGAAGTTAGATTATAATATGTTAATAGTCAATCAATGCCGAGCAGTAGGTTGCTCTGGTATACAGAGCTGCCACACTTTGGCTGCTTAAAGTAAGCGCATCCCCTTCACACCCCTGCTACTCCTGTTTCAGCTTTGCTGCTGTTTTGACATTAGGGAAATAAAAATCTCCCTAACATAGGCATTTCTCTCCAGTCAAATTATGCTATGATGGTTTGGAAACCACACCATGCCCTCTTTTCTGAACAAGTGCTGGACACATTCCTGCATGGGCTGTGTCCAGCTGTGGGGAGACAGTATCAGGATTCTTCGGAACAAAGAAAGCCCTGTGCTAAAACATAGCTGAGAGGAATGGCATTCGGCACAAGGAAATTTGCAGGAATTTACCAGGAGGGAAGGTTGTGCAAACTAAATTTCAGCCCAGAACAATGTAAACAAATCCAACTTGGGCAGGCTACACGAACCAGAAAGGCAACAGTGAGCAAATAAAAAAAAAAATTCACATTATTCCCCTCCTTGAAGGCAAAGTGGTGAATGAAAGTGAGACAGGATCTGATGGGAAGTTCTTCTTGGCAATTTCTGCTATTTCTTTTCTCATTGGCCAAGAAATTAGTGAGCCAAAAGATGTTATAAAATTACCAAATGGTTGCTACCTGAGGCATAAAAGATGCGAAAACCTGTCTCTCATCTCTAGACATTTAGAGTTTAGTTAGTGAAACATGACCAACACACAAAAGAGGGAGCCTGGTTCAGATGTCCTTCCTATTGGGAACTAGATGATGTACGTGAAAAGGAGAGGCCCATCTGGAGGAGCTTTGCAGTCCTCAACTTCCTGAAGGTAGAACATCACCCACAGGTGTCAGAGTCTGCGTTGTGCAGGAATAACTAACACATGTCCACTGGGTGTCACACAGAGCAACCTGAAGGGAAGGATTCCGAGTGGGTGTCCCTAAGAGCTCACCATCATGGAAGGAAAGCAGTGTGAGGTTAACTCATCTGACAAAATCTGCACTGTTGGTCACAAAGTCTAGCAAGGCTACAAGAGGCTGGGAACTCAGCAATGTGTCTAGGCTGGTTGACCAGCAAGCTCCAGGAATCTGTCTGCCTCTACACCTCACTGCTGGGGTTATAGGTGAGCAGTTCCACACCCAGCTTTTTAAAGTGTGTGCTCGGATCCAAACTAAGTATCCCCTGCTTGCATAGCAAGCAATTCAATGATGGAGTCATCGCTCAGCTCCTAGATTTTCTCTCTTCTCTTCCCTTTCTTCTCCTTCCTCCATCTCCCTTCTCTTCCCCTCCCCTCTTTCTTTCCTTCTCCTCTCCTCACTTTTTTTTCTGTCTTTCTATGAAGCCCAGGCATGCCTAAAGCTTGTTACCTCCTGCTCTGGCCTCCTGAGTGACAGGATTACAGTATATTATGCCTAGTGTTGGGTCAGTGCTTAATTTGATGTTCAATATGCAATAAGCCATATCTTAGAATTGTTAGACTAAGATAACTTTATTCGATGAATTGGTCCCTTGAGAATAAGTGGTTGGTAATTTATATTTTTTAAAACTCTTTTTGTATGTAATGGTGTCTGTGGGATGCTCACAGATTTTTGTGTTGATAGTCTGATGTCTACTGGAGGATCCTGTTGTCCTATACTCTTTAGAAATATCATGCTGACATTCATTGTTCTAGATTCTGATCCTTGGCTTTTGACTTCACTTGCCAAATTGTCCTACTTGTTTTGCTGATTCCTGCTTCTGCTGGCAAACTATAAAACTTTTCTCAAGTTCTCTCTCTAGGTACAAGGAAATGTCTGGATCTTCCACGGTATGTTTAATTTTTAATCTCATGGCTTGCTTATTAAATTTCTTGCTTACTAAAATTATTTTCAATTGCTGTGAAATTTAACTTGAAGATATCTTCTCCAGAATTCCCTTACTGGAGTCTTCTGTCAATGTACCAATTGTTTCTCACGGATTCCGTGCCCCACGTTTCCCGTTGTGACCCCCCTTTATGTTTTTCCCACGCTGAAATCTTAAACTTTTGAGACTCCAGTTTTTCAATTGGTTAAGCCAATGAAAACTAGTAGAAAAAGAAATAGAAACAAAAACAAAAGAGAAGAAGACAATTTACAAAATCATGCTTTCAAGACTATTTTCTTAATGAAACTCAAGAATGCAATTCCTGCTTTGAGTGACAGAAGCTGAGTTTTTAAGTTTCACTTATTATAATTTACATATAGTCAAACCACTCACTGAAGTACATATGTGATATTTGCTATAGAGTATATGCACCATTCCAGTTCCTTAGTGAGTTAACTTCACTTTGATTTCAAAGGGGTTCAATGAAAAGCATGGAAGTAAATGTAAGGGATGGAAGGGGCCTGGGAAGGTGGCTTCTCTGGTCAAGCATTCTCTGCTCTGAGAAATAAACACATGGCCATGATATTATTATGGGTTGTGCATCGGTTAGCAGGATATTGACTGAAATGTTAGTGCCCTTCATGTGTGGTTAGGAATGTAAAATACCCAAGAATGTAAGAAATAGATATCAGCGCCTGCCTATGTGTTTTATAAGCTATTTCCATGTAAGAGATTCAAGTAGCTTTCAGGAGACAGAAGCAATGTAGGCAACAAAAGAGACACATAGAAGTTAGGTCATCTTTCAAGTGCCATCTATTCCAGAGTGGAGTTTAAATGAAGATACAGGTATGTTTCTGAGGCTCACATACTTTAGCTTTGTGATACTAGGCAGTTATTTAGCCTCTGATAAATCTTAGGATCTTTTTTTCTATTTAATATGATGGAACTGTTATCATCTCTGAGATTGTTGTAAGAATTAGTTCTTAAATTATCCAACATACATATGTTGAACATACATATGGGAACAATCATTGATAAATGGAAAAATCAGAATGCATATTCGTACCCAATCCAGGTCTGATCATCACTTATAAAATGGAATTATTATCTTAGTATAATTACAAAAAGAGTTACAGCTTTATTGCTGTCAGTGGGCAGAGCTAATAGTAACTGCTGTAGTTTCTGGGCCTGATGGTTTATGATAGAAATCCAACTGCAGAGTAGCTGAGGCCGGAGGATGATAAGTTCACAGCCAGCTTAGGCTATGTGAACTGTTTGAGGCTAGCCTTAGAGACAGAAAAAAAGGAAGAAAGGAGGAAAGGAAGAAGGAAGGAAGGAAAGAAAGAAAGAAAGAAAGAAAGAAAGAAAGAAAGAAAGAAAGAAAGAAAGAATAGAAGGAAGGAAGGCTGGAAGAAAAGAAGTGAGAGATGGGGGAAGGAATAAAGAAAGGAAGGGAAGAAAGGAGAGGGGAAGGAGGAAAAGAAGGAAGGGGAGGGGAAGGGAAGGAAGAAGCAAAGGAAGGAAGGAAGGAAGGAAGGAAGGAAGGAAGGAAGGAAGGAAGGAAGGAAGGAAGGAAGGCACTTCCTCCAAATTGACAGCATTACTATTTACTGGTTGGTGTAAGGCTTAGCAGAGGTCACATGTGTTAGTCATAAGGTCTAGGTAAGTAAAGATCATATCAGACTTCCTTGAAAACACCGTGACTACATCTTTATATGCATAGCAGCGTTCTGCATGAGTTCATGTCCATATGCCTGACCACCTCATACAGGCCAGGTGCACTCCTCAATCTTGGAGGTATAAACTGCACAAAATTGCGGAGTTCTATAAAGTCTGGCATGGTTACCATCCTCTCTCCAAGCGTACCTAGACTCTGCAGTGGCCAGGACATTACAGTGTTCAGAGACCTGGCACAAAAATAAAAGAAAGGTTTGAAAATTCAGCATATGTTCTAATACTATAGACTAACGTCATTTTGTATAGCACAATATACTGGTGATTTTAAACATGAACATACACAGGGAAAATAAAGACCAGGCTTTTTAAAATTGGGTCTAATGGCAAAGTAACGAGGCTGCAGTCCATTGATGGCTCAGGACTCCATAACTCAAAGGAAAAGACCTGGCTTGCCATAGCCAGGAAGTTCTAGCCTTTCTACTTTTTAATATAAGTGAGGTTGAAAATTGTTCAAATAGTCGTATAGCAAGACGTCTTAGCAAGTCAACAAGGGCAGGAAGATACATCATGAAGCACACAGCACTTTACATACAAGTTAGATTAAAGAAAATGATGATTAGTGAGTCAAATATAATAAAAACACGAAAGCAAAAGGTCAAAGTCTTTAGCTCTTAAAAAAAAATTTGGACCTTTGGTCTTCCAGCTTTTTCCTTACACATCTATTTACTGTATATGTTTAAACTAACTGTATTTATGTTCTTAGAGCTGAGAATAATTAATGAAGTTAACATCTCTCTATGTTATTAATACTTTTGCTGCTGTCCTAGATGTAAAATAAATGTACTTCTAAAACAATGAAACTCACATTAAAGAACAATTTTTACCTACATAAACATCGATTATTTTATTTAATTTGAAAAAATTAAAATTTGATAGTGCCTTAATTGCCTATGATCACTAAAGATTTACATATTTTATATGCATATTAGCCAATTAGACATTATCTTTGGTGAATGACTAAGTCGTGAAGGGAGAGAAGATTTGCTTTTTCTTAGAAGAAACGACCAATTTCAATAATAATTAAAGAAAAGAACCGTTATCTGTCATTATTGTAGTGTTTTTCTCAGTTTGGCATTTCCCTTTCTTTTTGCCACGTGCACTCTTAGAAATGCAAGTTTTTCATGTGTACAAACCTTACAAACTTAGAACTTCCTTCCAATCAGGAAATTCTTGCCATAGTTCAGCCATGGGTATGTGTGTGCTTGTGTATGCAGGTGGAGCTCTGTTGCTCACCCCACCCCCACCCCGACCCTCGAGCCTTTAGACCTCCTACAGTCTCATGATTCTTCTGGAAGCTTGCCCAGCAGAAGGAAGCACTCGCTCCAGTGGCCTCAGGGACAGAGAGGAGTCAGGCTGGGCACCATGTCTGATGCTCAGATGTGGGTAACCTTTTGAAGGACCTACTCAGAAAGACAGATACTTAAACCACAGCACAAAGACGTCTTTAGAGATGGAACATCTGTGATAAACTCATTCGCCGGGTGAGCACCAATGGAAATGCCTGTCTGGGTCTGCTGAACAGCGCTTCTATAACTGTCGAAAATTCATTTCATTTCATTATCGGAACTGCTCAAGCACCCCAGTTTGGATCAGGGAACAGCTTTTTAAACCTGCAGGGAGCTCATTTACTCCCGCTGAGGCACCAGCTCCCTTTCTTGGGGGAAGGTGGAGATGGCTGCGTTACAAGCTTGGCAGATACGTGGTGGAGGTATACAGTGTTTTTGTGTGTGTTTGTGTGTGTGTGTGTGTGCGCGCGCGCGCGCGCGCGCGCGCATGCTCATGGGATGCAGTCATGATTTGTATTTAAGGAGTATAAACGGTTCCACCAACTCCAGCAGCCTCACTGAGATCCCGTTTCTGTTTAATTTGGTTCTGTGTCAAGGCTACTCTCCCAGCCCTCTCATCCATTAAAAATACCTCAGTCTCTGCATCTGTAAGCAGAGACGTGCCTCTCAGGTGGTGCGGAGCAGAACAAAGAACAGAGCATCAGTTCTCCCAACAGCCAAGAATGAGGCAAGTTGGGGGTGTTTTTCAAACCACAGACACTGATTGAGAAAACTTAAAGGATGCCAGATGGCACTTACAGGTTCAGAACAAAATTAATGGAGGGGGAAAACCCATACAATTTGAAACCTTTAAAACGAAAGCCATAAGATGCCTTCTTGCTTTTCAACTGTGACTTGCTTGGGCTAAAAACTGTAACTGCAACTGCATTCCTGGATTGGCTAGGTCAAAGAAGGCAGAAGGTACCAGGAAGAGGCTGAGGAGTGATGCTGAGATACAGAAGTGGGCCCACTGGCATCCTGGAGGACAGATAGAGGTGACGAGAGAAACGAGGCTAGTTGCAATGATTTGAAAGCCATAGAATGAATGGTTGGTAAGAAGCCCCAGATCTGTCAGCCACCCCAGGAATTAGAGAATTAAGGCAGGGGTGCCCCTGGTCTGAGTGTGAGTGAGAAGGAACCTGAGAGCAGGCCCTCAGTCCTGGTCATTATCAGAAATGAGCCATGTTACACGTTACATCTTACAGTAAGCACTGGGTTTATCACTGGACTCAGGAAACAGACAACTAGGAGAGCAGTCCCATGCTGAGCACAGGCTAGAACAGATAGAAGAGGGAACTGCTTGATACGGAGTCTTCTTTGGGGTTGGAACTCCTCTGTTCATCTTTCTATTTGCAGGGTTAGTAAATCTGTGGCAGGAAAGATGAGTTATGGGGAAGCCTGTGCTCTGATCTCCAAATGGTGGCCACATTCCATGATTTCTGGGTGGTTTACTCCAGAAATATGGAAGAAACAGTATCTTACAAATACTCAGCCATTGACAGAATTGTGTATGTGAGTGTGTGTGTGTGTGTGGGGGGGGGAGTGTTTTAAAAGCTAACCCTCAGGTAAGCTGATAAAATATTTACAATAGGGAAAAATGGAAATTTGTAATGTGTAAATGTGTAAGGAAGCTAAGAAGTGGAGAGAGGACACTGAGCCCAATGCGACTGGAAACCTGTTAGGCAGTAAATATGGCACTGTGCTCACATTACATCCCCATCTACTTCCCTTCTCAAGAAGTCTGTCTGTTGAACATGCACATTGAGTGTGGGCTGAATCGATTCATGATGATGGGATGGATGTTTCAGGAGAGCGAGTCACTATGGCATTTCAGACAAGCCTTAAGAACTACAGCAAGGAATTGGACTCTGCTTTGTGGGACAAGTGACCAGGACATGCTGTAAGAGAGGGCAACAGAAGCAAACTCCAGACTTATCCTGGAAGTCTCATGTGACATGCAACGTGTCAGTCACAAAATGGCATAAGATGGGCAATGTTTCTTTCATACTGTCAAAAAATTGAAAGACCTGCTGTAAGTGACGAATGTGTGAAGACCATGAGAAGGAAGGTAGAGGTGATCATGATACTGACTTTGCTTAGACTTGGGGATAGATGGAAACGGGTCTAATGGAAGCATCTTTTGCTCGGTCCTATTTATTCTCTGTGAGAGCTCAGCCTCCACATTGACTCACCATAGTGCTGGGAGTCCGGGATGGCACATCTTATGCATGCAGAGAGGATATTTTGTTTGCATTTCCACTCTTCAGCTGCCTCACCCCTACCCCAGTGAAATCCACAAGATGGCTCCATTAGCATTTCTTCTCTTCCTAAGAAGAGTGCATTTTTAGGCCTAGAAATAATGCATCTAAATGCGCTCTATAAAAGGTTCATTTGTTTATAATAGACCGAGAAAATTGCCAATGAAAAAGTACAAATTGTTCTTAGACAGTCGTTGTACTTATAATGGCCTAAAATACACATTTCAATGTATGTACATAGAGAAACGTGCATTTAAATGATGGGTGGTAACATAGGTGTTTCAAAAAAAAATCTCATTGTTTGCAAATATGTCCTCATTAGCACCTATTTGTTGAATTAGAATAATATCTACCTAATTTTAATGAACTCCGTGGAACAATTCACATATACGTAATTTATGAGTATGGAGCATGATGGGAAATGAATGTACAACACGCTAAGGCCATCCCTTCCAAAGGCGAACGTTTTTATTTTATGTACTCAAACAATTATGATTGTTGTTTGAAGTGAACAATAAAGCCAGAGAAGGGAAGGGATAGAGAGAAATGTGAAATGACAGAGGAAAGACAGAAGTGGAATTAATGAGGGGACTCGGGGAGAATCACATTTATTTATCCACATAACAAATAAAAATGAATGACTTTTTGGCTGAAATATTTCATTAAGGTAAGACTGTGCCTTTTTTATTCATTTATAATAGGTTTAAATGCCAGAAAAATGTTATTATTTTGCCTACTCTCATTTATTAAAATCATTTTTAAAATGTAGTTGCCAGACATCCATCTGTCATATCAGGAAATAAGCTAATTTTCATTTTCTTTTCTTTTTTTTTCAAATATGCTAGAAGAAATTAAATAAGCCAGTGTAATATAATTTATTTCGTATTTGTTCCACTCTGTAAGAACACATACACTTTTTAGAAAAATAAAACTTTGCAAAGCCAACGATGACAATAAGAATCTGTATACGCTTGCCATTCAAAGAAAGCATTTTGAGAGATTTGCCGCATTCTGACCTTTTTATCCTCTGTAACTATTTATGGATTTAAGTAGTGAGAGAGGGTCACAGCAGCAAAACCCTCACTTACAAGCTACTAAGTATCCAAGG